>VDFB02347581.1:0-68287 GCA_007258455.2 Sequoia sempervirens | reverse complement strand
AATGTGGTGTGATGAATTTGGGCCCCAACATTCTGTGTGTTAATCTACAACTCAAATTCTTTCATAATGTATTTGTTTTGGAGCTGACCTATGCAATATCATATGTTTCATATAAAGGTCATCTTGGAGCTGACCTAATTGGGGTTTTGAGTTGTTGTAGAGGATATTTATAGAAGGATGAATAATTTGTGAAGGTAACTATGATTGTGAATTGTAGATTGAGCATAATGTTGAATACGAAGTGTGCAAAATCAGTATGATGATGTAATTGTATGAAGAGGGGATTGCAATGCTAACATAAGTTAGACGTTTCATTCATAGCAGTTCATGTTCTAGTTTCTTACTATAATTTTCATGTATCCTTCTCTGAGATAGCAAGTCTCAGTCGGTCTTGTATCTTTCCCCAATGTTATGCACCTTAGCCTGCAAGTCCTTGGCAGTTAGCCTAAAAATTATAATATTTGTAAGCAACGAGTTAACTCTCATTGTGGCTTTTCCTTCATTGGGTTTTCCACATAAATCTAGTGTTATCTTGTGCATGTGTGTTCATTGTATTTCATTGCCTATGATTTGATTAAGTATTGTTGGTCTGTTTATAAGTTTTTGATCCTGTTAAAAGTCTGAATTTGAGCATTGTTGAAGGGCTTAAAATAAGTTAAGGGTTTAAATTTTAATAGATACTAATTCACCCCCCCTCTTAGTATTTGGATGTGTTCAAAAATTGGTATCAAATCCAAGTGCCTTTGAGAAGCCTAATAGTTGAGGTAGATCCTGCACTTGAACACATGGAATCTAAAACAATGAGTAATGATATGTTTACCCTTGAACTAGATCTAGAATCAATGGAACCTAAAGGTTGGCACCTCAATCTTGATGATTATGAGGTAGAATTTGAATAACTTAGGTCAAATCTTGAAGATATGGATGAAGCAAGAATGTTGAAAATGAAACCAAAAGAGGCAATTGTCAAATTGAAGGCACAAGCTAGAAACTCATAAGAAGAAATTAACAAACTAAAAAATCAAATAGAAGGAGGTGAAGGATGTGGGATTTAACTCAAGGAGGCAGAAGATGTGATCTCTAATTTGAAGGTTAAGGTTGAAGAAGGGAAGAGGATTGAAGACTGATTGAATACCAAGCTCAATGATAAAACAATTGAATGTTCAAAACTTCAAGAAGTTGTTTCCTTAAGAAAAGAAATTGAAAAAGCTAAATAACAAATTGAAAAAGGATTGAAGCTAAAATGAGGTTATGAAATTCTTGAAGAGTTGATTAACTCTCAAAAACCATCAAAAGAGAAATTTGGTCTTGGATTTGAAAAGGGAAAAGTCCTACAACTAGTGCATCTACAAACTTGTCTGATAAATTTAAAGCAGAAGGAAAGTTTGATACAAAAGAAGAGAAAGTCTACACTAAATATTCTAAGGAGAATTCCTTCAGAGATGCTACGACAAAATGAGATAGAAATAAAGAAGGTGGATTCATCCTATCTAGAAACAAAGAAGATTCAAAGGTCCTCCACCTACAAGACAACATGCTTCCACCAAATTCAATCAATATTTTCAACGTTATTGTTTTCTTGTAATAAATTTGGGCATAATACTTTTGATTGTAGATCTAGACAAAGAAGGAATGATAACACTGGTAGAAGATATTTTGTGCCCCAATGATACAATGCTGTTTCATTTCATGGATATTACTATGCATGCAATAATTTTGGTCACAAATTTGCTGAGTGCAAAAATAAGGTTAAGAGGAATAACTTTGTTTCAAAGCACAACACCGTGTGCTATAAATACAATAAGGTTGGGCATATAGCAAAGTTTTTTAGAAGTATATTTGTGAAGCCATCTGTTTGGAACTGGAAAAAGGGTGAAACCCTATATTAGCAAAAGAAAGGAAATGAAAAGGCTTGGAAAGAAAATCAATTTCAAGAAAAAGAGAAGAAGGATGATACTGTGCTTGTGAATTCTGCACAAGATCCTAAGAAAAACTGAGATAGAGCATTATCTCAAGGGGATATTTCATTTTCAAATCCTTTTTCCCCCCCTAAAAAAGAAGTGGATCAATTTAATTGGTGTGTAGAACTACTGAACAAAAATAAAACTTTTGATGAAGGTTCTGAAGTAGGAGAATGTTTTGTGGAGGAGTGTTGAATTTTTTTTTTTTAATCTATGTGCCGTCTCAAAGAAGTCCGACAAAGGGTATACTTAAAAAATTATGAATTCATTTATGGCAAAAAGTTAGGGGTTTTAAAGGACTTTTTATGTAGTTTTTAGATCATTTGATCTCATTTGCAATCAAGAGTTTTTGTTTTTGAGAGTGATGAAGAAGAATGCTTAGATTCTCAAGCTATTTATGCAAAACTCTAGTTGCGGTGTTTGTAGATTTCTAAAGTAATTCTAATAGTAACACCTCAGGAAATTGATATTGTTGAGAGACCCATGCCAAAATAAAAGATGTTTCCTTTCAAGGCAATGGAAGTGGAAAAAGATGGAAGGTTCTCAAAAGTTCCAGTGGATGTTGTGTACTATGAAGACATAAGGATCTAAATCCATGCCTAACTAAATGAGATTGACCACATTTCTTCCTTTGAAGTGGTCTAACATGACCTACTGAATGAGAATGGAGCATACATGCTAGAGTATGCAAATATTGCTACAAAAGGGTTATACATCTGGAAATATTTTTTAGACTTATGTGAAAGAAAGGAATGGGTAAATATTATTTTAAGCCACATTCATGAAAATTTTATTTGGATAGACAAACTCTACATGATCACCAAGGATGCTATTAGGGTAGTTACTGGTCTTTGTGCCTCTGGAGTGCCGATGTTAAAATATGTAAAGAATGAAATAGTTATGGAGCTCATTGGCACCAAATTTGATAAGAGAACCTTGACAATAAAATATATCATTGATCTCGATGTCCGATATGGATAAATGGGTATCACATACATGATTTACTTCACAAACAAAGAAACAACAATTCACACCACACATTAGATGGTAAAGGAAGGTACCAACTTTGACCTATGTGAGTTGTTGAGAGATCAACTGATGGAGAACTTGAAGAGGACAAAGGAAACCAATTATAACTTCATGTTTGGCTATTTAATCATATGCCTTACTTCTTCCTAAATGGGTTAGCTAGTTTTATTGGGATAAGTTCACTCTGATAGATGCATATATCAAACAACATATGGATGGTTTTCAAAATAAGCAAGCATATACTACTTTCTATTGGGGATTTTTCATGAATTTGCAAAATGAGATGCAAAGTAGATATATGCTACCATCTAGTTTAGTCTGAAAGAGTGAGAATAAGGTAGCCTTTATGGTGAATAAGGATCACTATTTCATGGAAGCAGTTGAGTCTAGAACCTCATGGATTCCTAAGTTGCCCTATGGGGTTGAGCATGAATTTGTACAAGGTTATATAGACATTTTGTTGTAAAAACCTACAAATCACAAAACAAAAATATTTGGAACATATAGAGAAATCATGGATTAAATTTACCAAAAGCAAAGAGAAGAAGCTAGTGAAAAGAAATTGAAAAGGTGATGAAGGAGATAAGTGCTCCACAGTATTCAAAGATAAAAAGTAAAGATGAGATTCATAAGATATTGGGTACTTCTGATGTCCTTACAAAGGTTTCCATTGCAAAATCTATTCCTTTGGAAGTCAAGTCATTCAAGATCTAAGGAGATCCGATAGGTCCACTCCAGTTGCTACATCCGCTCTGCTACCTTCTGAGTCTACACAAACAATTCATAGTAAAAGAAAAGCTTCATTTGTAATCTCTTTGGAGAAAAAGGCCACTAAAGTTGTGCATTCCAGGCTTAAACAAAAGGAAAAAAGAGAAAATATTGATCCTATGAATGTGGATGATGATGAAGAGGATGAAGAAGAGGAAGTGTAATAAAGAAAGGAAAAAGTCAAGGAGGAGAAGAAGAAATCTCCTTGCAGAAAAATAAATGAAAGGAGATTGCTGAGGAGAAGACCGAGAAAGCTCCTCCAGTCATACATGACCCTTTGTATTATGATGTAATTCTTAATGGAATTTGTTAGAACTGAGATATAGCTCTAATACCATGTTAGAATTGGCTATGGCTTCCAAGATCTTGAGACCAAATGGAAAGCACAAAAAGAGAGAGAATAGAATGTGACAAGAATAAACTATATTCTTATCAATATGATTCAATGATATGATTGTGATTGTACAATGAGAGAGACCCCTTGGTTATATAGCCAAGGTGATGCAAGATGTCATAAGATTATGACAAGTGTCTTAACCATATGACATGAGACAACTAATCACACTTACCTAGGTCACATGTAGTACAAGTCAAAAGATAAGATAACAACTAATGACAACTAACACCTTCTAGAAAGATTCCTTCCTAGGACCTAAGTAAACTTAACATGACTTAACTAGGTACAACAATTTATTTACACCAACACCCCCCCTTAAGTGCAACTTAGGGAGTAGCAGATTATTATGCAAATGACACAAAGATGAAAAAATGGGCCTCAACTACTAGGCCATGTTAGGTATCCATGTACATATGCAAATGAACTCTCACAAACAAAGAAAAGGAGAAAACCCAGTGGGACAAAACTCCTCCCCAAAAGAGAGATGAAATACAAAAAATGAAATACTCTCAATGATGAATGAGAAGGTAAAAACCCCATGTGAGGAAAAAGACCCCCCATAAGAGAGAAGTAGAAAAGAGACAAGGAAACCCCCCCTTAATGTTGAGTCTCCTAC
Organism: Sequoia sempervirens; assembly: GCA_007258455.2. NCBI lineage: Eukaryota > Viridiplantae > Streptophyta > Pinopsida > Cupressales > Cupressaceae > Sequoia > Sequoia sempervirens. Next base: position 63,516 of record VDFB02347581.1, on the reverse strand, counting down.
AATGATGGTAGAAGCTCAACATTGAATGCTAAAGATGATCCAATCTTTCTGAACAACGTTCCTCCCCTTAGGAAGAAAAAAACCATGGATGTATGTAGGATTTCAAGAATATGGATGATGTATGATGTCTCTAAAGCATGCTCAAGTGTCTCCATGTCGATGCCGAAAGCTGACACACTCCAAACAAATGTTCTATGCCAGACTGCTAAAGAGGACAATCCAGAATCCAATAGAGAAGAATGTAGAACATGATCCAAAGACAAGGAAATCCCCTTTGAAGACAAAGAAGCCTCCTCCAAATGTTTTCCAAAAGTATCCACACTCATGCCAAACTGCGAAGAATGATCATGTAGAGAATGAACAAGAGGGTCAAGGTGTTTCCTCCTAACAATTGAAGAAGGAGAATCTTCATCAAAGAGAAGATGAATGCCATCAATGATGTCTTCCAAATATGCAAGATGAGACTCCAAAAACAAGTCTGAAATACTTATTAAGAATCCATCACAAGTAGCCATATCTAGAAGACTATGTATATCCTGCTGCAATGAATCACAAGGAACCAAAACTGTGGGATGACAAGCATCGTCAACTACAACAATAGATGGAGGAGATTGAATACATGAATCAAGAACTAGATCTGATGTGAGAACTCCCAAGTTCAAGAAGAAAAATGTCTCCTTTGAATCATGGTTCATAGAATCAACAACCAAAGGAACAATGTCATCATCAAAAGAAAAAGTTGCAAAGGTATACAACCGAGATGAATGATCAACCACCCCAGTAGCAATGATCTCTCTACTCTCCAAGTCTCAAATGATGACTGAATTAGGCGTGAACTCCACATTTCTCCCATCTCCACCATGTGTAATTTGATACATGGAAAGAAGATTGTTCATCAAATGAGGAACACACAAGACATCCTAAAAAGTGTTGTCCCCAAAACTAATAGATCCCTTCCTTGTTACACTCATGTATTCATTGTTTCCCATCAAGATAGGAGATGTAGTACAAGGATGAAATGAAGAGAATATAGACTGTGAAGATGCCATATGATGAGAAGCTCCTGAATCTAGAAGCCATCTCCCTAATCCTAGACTTGAAAAAGCACAAAGAGCTTGACCTTTATTTCCTGATGTAGATGCTTGAACTTTGTCCCTTTTAGACTATTTTGAAGAAGAAGGAGGAGAATAATCAGACATTATAGAAGGAAAATAAATTTGATACTTTTTGAGAAGATGTTTCAACTCATCAATATCCTTCTTATAACAATAGTGTTCTTCATGTTCATCCTTCTTGCAATATGCACAAAAGGCCTCTCCTTCTTAGATGATTCTCCTTTTGAGAATTCTGATTCTTTATGTGGCTTGTTCTTTTTCTTCTTTTGCTTCTAATCAAGATTCCCTAATTATTTTTGTACCTTAGACTCACTAGCCACCAATGCTTGTGACTTGGAAGACTTGATTAGACCCATGTTCCTTAACTTAGATTCCTCTTGGATTAGGAGATTTTCAAAGTCATCAAACTTAGCATCAACATATGATGCTCCCGTAGAAAGTCGATGAGTATGAAAGTTAGAAACAAACACTGAATACTTAGGACCAAGCTTGGATAACACATTCAAAATCAACTGTAAATTCTCTTTTTTAATGCTACATTCCTTCAACTGTGTTCTTAGTTGCTTGATTTTGGAGATGTAGTCTTGGATGTGGTAAAAAATTTTAGGATCAAGATTCATCAAATCATTATCAATCTGGGGTGTTGCCACAATAGTGTGTCTCACTTTTGGGACATGCTGATTTTTGCTTGAAATCACTTTTTTTTAGAAAAAATAATGATTTTAGCCTTGAGAGGTTCCAACTAAAGGGTTTTAATTGAAGAGGGATAAATAATACCCCCTTAGATCAAACCCCCTTGCATAGAACCCCTCTAGTATTAAATCATACCCACAATGGAGTTTCCTTCGCACCTATCAAAATGCTGGTAAAAACACATGTTTACTTTACCTTTTGAGGGATTAAATAACATCATTGAGAAATGATATTTTTCAAGATTGTAGCCCTTGAAACAATATTTCCAACAAGTATAGTTTTGATATGTTTTCATTTTATCTTTTATTTAACTTTTAATTTTTACTAAGCAGAGGTTTTTCTCCGAATATCAAGATCTTTGTTCTACAGAGGTGGAAAATAGTAAAATATTGTAATTTTTTTTCAAAAAATACCCTTTCCCTAGGTTTTTATGTTCTTGTTTCACTAAAAAAAGAAAAATTGGATTTTGATATATACACAAGTTAGGCTGTATGACACACACATATGTCCAAATTATAGTTACAGTGACTTAAAAAATTAATTAAAAAAATAATATGTAACAAAAAATTATGAAAAAGTATCCTTTCCCTAGATATTGATGTTGAGAATCTATATTCCAAAAATTAGAATTTCATCCTTTATAGAAAAAAATTTATGTTGTATGACACAAGCGTTACTTTCTGAAAATGTTGTTTTCTATTTAAAACTAGTTAATAAAGGAGATGTTGAAAGATTCATGATTTATTTCCATTTTTTTTTAAAAATATATATTTAGAATCTACATACAAATTTCCACAAATCACTAATTCACATCATCTTGAAATTCTTAACAGTTTAGCTGCTATAGGTCTTAGAAGATGAAGATTCACTTAAAAATATTGATGTAAATGTCCATCTTGGGCAAAAAGTGAGACACAGTATTATGATTTCACACTCTGATATCCCCTAATCTTATCTGTTTTACCATACAATTTTTCAAAAGTCTCCCAAGCCTCTTTAGGTGTTTTACATGATTCAATATGAAATTGCAAATCAAATGAGACTAATGAACACATGCATCCAAGTGTTTTCTCATGATTAATCTCCCATCTTGCCAATTCTGAAGCATCGGTTAGTTGATAAATGGTTTCCTTTAGATAGCCTATTAGAAATTTTCCCATGAGATAGTGCCATACTAATTTTCTCCATGTAGCATAATTATGTGGATTTAGGAATTCAATTTGAGATTTCCCCATTGCAAGAACACAAACCAAGCAAAAGAATGTAAGCAACCACTGCAAGATTACCCCCCCAAATTACTCAATCATGAAACCCCCCTAACAATATATGAGCTTGTCACTTTATGAGTAGTGCGTTTACAATTGCCACTTGCAAAAAACAACAAAGTGGACTTTGATCTTGGTGCATGCAAATGCCAAACTTGGCCATAGAATCAAGTACAATTTTTGGTACAAAATGAGATCAATCTGATCATATCATTGAAAAGTACACAAAAAATCATGCACTTTAAAAAAAAATTGCACCCAAAAATGTTACCGTAGGAGCAAGATATGAGCTCTCGAAGTTCCCAAAATGAGGACGAAGTAGCAACACCTGTGAGAATATGTGATTTCTAGAAAAACAAAACACCAAAACCAAAAAATGATTGCAAAAATGTGAAGAGTGTGAAAAAATAGCCCAAATAAAAAAAATTCTTGAAAAAAGGAGTCAAAATGAGCAAGATATGAGGCTTTGAAGTTGAACAACCAAAATGAAAATGCAATTCATGAGGGGGGGAAATTTTTTTTAGGCTGCTGACATCATCACTGGTGTGATGATGATGTCAATAGTTTTCACAATTAAATTTGACGTTCCTTGGCCCATGAAAAGAGAATATGCCCTTGACTGTGGAATATTCAGTGGACTTTAGCTTGAATTTGACGTTTGGAAGGATGTCATGGGAGGCAATGAAATTTGCAAAGATACCATGAAATATTCTTCCTGTTTAACCACCGGTTCATGAAATCTACAACTCCTGGTACAATTTGATCGATGGATTTTAATAAATACTGTCAGCTTATTGAATAGTCTGTTCGCCGATTGGTAAGAAGTCACCAGATTTTAATGAAAGTGACTGCCGATTTTATAAATGTTGTCAATAGATTTGCACCCTGCTGAATGCAATATTCAGCAACCTACTAAAACATGGAAACCTCTTTCAGATGTGGGTGGTCTGAACGAAAGAGGAATCTCCAGAGTGAGCTGGTTCTCCGAACGATGAATCTTATTCTAATACAACCTTTGAGGAAAGGGATAAAAGATAACTTGAAAGTAAAGCCTATGACTAATAGATGATTCACCAAACTTATGAAAATTTAGACTTTAACCACTCATAATAGCTTCTCTATTATAGTAATTCTCACAATCTCATTGGCACATATCCCATCAGTGATTTGCATGAAGATCTGGAAAAAAAAAATACATGCAACCTGAAACATGTAGTTCTGAAACACAACCTTATAACAGCAAGACATAAAAGGATTCTGATTTGAAAAACAAAAATACATCAGATTTCCATTACAAAATCTGAGACAAAAGATAAGAAGGAGAAATCTGTTGTTCTATTAAAACTGAAAGAGTCTTTGCTTGAATCTGAAACTGAGTACCAAAAAGGTTTACAAGCTCAAAATGTGTATGAGCAAGAAACTCTGATCTAAACTACTGAGAGAGGAGAGCTAAAAGACTAAGTCTTTGAAAGGAACTCCCAAGAAACCCTAATCCGACTTCAGAAAAAAACTCAAGGAAAAGGCCTTCAAACTATCTCAAAAACTGCCTAAAAGCAGAAAAAAAGCATACTGCTTTTATGATCACACTGTCAAGCCTCTAAAAATAGGCTAATCTTGCTTTAAAAGGTCAAAAACATCTTATCTCTCCAAGATAGGTCTGAAATCCGACCAAGGGAAAAGTCAACAAAAATCTGCCAAAAATAGCAAGAAATCACAAAGCAATTTATAACAGATTGTTTATGATTATGCTTTACAGGATTGCCGATTTGCACAATTGCTTTATTTTTGCAATTAAAGATTTAGAATCTTTTGCAAAAGAAAATCTCCTTATCTCTCCATTACAATATTATGATTTTCTCAAAAATCATAAAAATAATGCACATAATTATCTTCCTCTCACCAAGATTCTCATTGATTTCTCTAAAATCAATAAAAAATAAAGTGATTGCCCCAAAACAAAAGAACCTAGGTCATATGGCACTCACCTCTACACCATTAATTGATTTTCCTTTAAATCAATAACACAAGATTAAACACCATATTTCACAAAGGCAAGAATGAAAGTCATAAAGACCCTACAAGCCGACCTAGCATAAGAATTTTGGCCCCCCCTTCAAATAACAACATTCAGATTTAGATAAATTATAATGTAAATTTTGGCCTCCATTCAAAATTCAACATGTGCTTAAATCAAAAACTCTGGATGATGATAAGGTCAAATTAGGGTTTTGATCAAAACAAAGTCAAACCCTAATGATCACTCATTTTGCGCTCGTGACTTTGGAGGAAAGAAACTCTATCTGGAAAGAACATGCCGCCATGATGGTTGAATCTGTATCTTGTATGCTCGGGAATCTCCACCATGCTCATCAGTCAACTGAAACTCATCTGGGGTAAGCTTGCTTTAGAGTATCGAAGTTCTTTCACTTCATTATTGAATATCAAAAAGGCCCTAAGGCCGCGGCCTGTACATACTCCCTAATGCGTTTTCCTTGAATTTTCTGTGTCTGCATCTATCATTGTTGTGTAGCATCCTCACTATGAAAGCTCGACTATTCTTCAAAGGCTCAAAATATTGCTTTGGGAAGCTATCTGGAACCTCTGGCCATGACTAGAGTGCTTACTCTTAGCCTCGAACTGGTAATTCCCCTTTGCTAAAATTTGTTCTTTGGAAACTTAGAGGGCTTCTTCTCTACTCATAGATTTTGGCCATGTTTAGGCCGATATAATGTGTATTGTAGAAAGCATTTACTTGTGGATTTTGGGCTTGACCCAGAACAAAAAATTAATCATTATGTCTTTCTGAACACAAATCCGCTTGTGGGTAACATGGGAAATAGAATAAAACTGAATTTTCCTCATTTTGAGCTCGACCCACCTCAGGAAACTTGCATCTTCACATTTTCTTGCTGTCTCTTCTCGTGGGTTATCACTATAATTGAATTTTCTGTATTTAAAAACAAAATTGAATGTGGGTATTTGAAAACTCTAAAGAAAACTGTATTTTCTTTTTCTCCGAAGCTCGATTCAGTCACCGAAAAATGCAATTTTTGTATTCTACTATTGTTTATGTAAAACCCATATGGGGTTAACTCCATTGTTGCAATTCTTGCACTTTAAATGAAACCCTGGAAATAGATATTTGAGACTCAAAAACTGCAAATTCTATTTATATGATCTATTCATATGGGCTCGACCCAAATGAACCAGTGGCTTATTTCAGACCCTTGAAACAAAAGAATAACTTGAATGCCCGTATATTCATTTTATCTGCTTGGCATCCTGCACTTCATGAAAAGAAAGCATCTTCATTACATCTATGCAAAAACTAACACATAGCCACGACTGTTCAGAATGTGAACAAACCTGACTAAACACCCAGCTCAAAACAAGGAAAATTGTCATTCATTGGAAACCCCAACGTGGGTATTTGTTGTTTGCTTTTAGAACACCTCCAAAACTGAAAACTCATGGTAAGAATAACACGGCCTATGTGTTTATCTATATTTAGTTATGGGATCGACCCAAAATAATTTTTGCTTACCTTGTTATTCCCGAGTCCCTTAATTTGAAATGAATTTAGCTTGATATTCTTTAAAATACTGCATTAATTAGAGCTCCATATATTTCTGAAAAAAAGTGATCTCTACCTATGAACTTCTTACTTATATTGTGTTGAAAAACTTGATATTCTGGAAATGAAGCTCATGTATCTGAATCCTTGTTGAATCTAGGACGATCATTTGCTTGATACTTGTAACTCCTTGAAAACAATTTAAATGCACATCATACCTGATTGCTGTCCCCTACTCAACACTGGTACATGATCCTGTTTGAAGCTCCATCCCAACCAAAGTGAAATGGCTGTCCTTGCTATAGCTTTTCACTAAATAGTTTTCCATACTCAGATATTGTATCATTATTGATACACAAAAAACCTCTCTTCTGAATTTCTTAGCTTCTACCATATAGCAACATTGCTATTGCTTTCTGTATTTGCACTTTGTAGAGATTTTAACTTGAAATATTGTAGCACCACGAACCACCTGTACTCACCAACTCATATACATAACTGACAACTCAGAACTCCTGGAAAGAAAATGCTTGCTCTTCCCCTATTATTCTAGAATAATCACTTTATCATTACACCCATAATGTTGTGTTTATCCTTATCAGTCAACTGGAACTGGTTATCATTTGTCATTTGAATGCACTGCATTACCAGTCAAGCTGAAATTGATAGTTTATTAATCACTTGAGTGTTTGATCCATATTTCGTACTCAGTTGTAACATGGTACTCTTCATGCATTTTTATGTTTCTCTTAACAAACAGTCTTCAAAATCTGCTCTCCGATGTAAATGTACTCAGTTGAATTCCTTAAGTGAACTAAATTCATTGTTCACCTATAGCCTTCAGAATGTATAACCTGATCGTTATGAATGTATATTTGATTTAGTTACTTGATGGATAACTCTGTTTTTACTCCTTCAGTTGTATTTCATTTCTCTAGATGAACATGAAAAAGTATCTTAAAATCAGCCCATTAATGAATAGGGAAGCATGCCGAGCTCTACCCTTGTGGGAGCTTGTTTTTCTCCACATGCTTGGTCTTCGAATATTGTTCAGCTTCGTGATTTCACCTATACCTGCACAAGGAAACAAACAATGTTAGCATAAAAATAGAATATAATGATCATGATGTTGTTATTTCTCCTTCAGCTCATTTCATTTGTACTACACTTGATTGATTGTTTCAATGCATGGTTAATAGTAGGCTGTACTATTGTGGGTGCCTCATATAGGTTACATCATAATAGGAGCCACTGACACCCCTCTTTTCCTCTTTCAAGTTGACGGAGCTCGAGAAGGCATTGGTGAACCATTCAACATCAAGCGTTGATAATCAGGCAATGATGATTATGTCGTCACTTATATGTTTTATTTTCTGCATCTTCAATAGTGCAATGTGCTATTAGAAATGTATTGTAACAGTCACATCCACAACTTGTGTGGATCTTTGATTTCAATTATTTTCTTTTCGTTTGAAAAGAAAATGCATTTAAATGCAATGTTGTAATATCATTCTGATTGTTGAAATCAAATGAAGCTTTGTAAAATATGAGTTTTCATGAAATAAAAGAAAGCATTTGAAATGCTATTTTGCTCATTTACTCAATTCTGTATTTCTTTTAATTCTGCAACATCTGAACGACACTCTGAAAACTCTATTTCTCCTTTAAAAATGCATAACCGTTACTCAATGAATAATTATAAAAATGCAAAACAACATTTTAACTTAAGTGAAATTCCACCTTATGATAAATAACATTCAGCCAGCTCCACTAATTGAGCTGAGGCAAAAAATTGGTAACAATAAACTCCACCGGTTTTCTTTTAAACTCCCGCTGGTTGAGATTTGTGACCGACTAACTAGTGGGGACCCGTGTATGTATGCAAGCTAATGTAATCTTGCCATGTGGTGGCTAGTGGCCCCACAGGTACAATCCCACATTACTAGTCTACGATATGTTTGTACTAGTCTGCAACCCGCATACTTAAAATTTTGTGTTTTTTTTTTTAATTTTTAAATACAAATTTTGTAGAGAAAAATATATTCGACCCGATATAATATTTTTTTGCATCAAAAAAATATTCTTTTGATTTTTTTTCTTCAGAAAAATATTTAAAAACTGAAAATATAATCTTTTGAAAAAAAATTGTACCCTATGTAATTATGATGACTTGGGGGCCATATGGCTCTTCGAGCAATTTTTTTTTGCCTCACTAGACAACTGCTCCAATTTGGACAATTTGGTAGTCGATCTTAGGGTTCTTGGCCCTTTTGGACACAATGGCAGGGTCAGATTTGACCCAAAATTCTCCAAAAATGCAACTACCTTTTGGATCTGGCAACCACTCTTCAACTTCAAACCCTCATAGATTTGGCCTCGTATGTCTGATTTGAATGAAATAAAAGGAAAAATAATCATTCTCAAACCTCCCAAATGCAATGGTGAGCTCAATTTTGCACCAACAAGCTTTGATTTCAACTTTCAATAAGGAGCCACAAATGGAACACTCCTAAATCTGGAATCTCTCTTCAGAAAAAAGACTCTCCAATGGCACCCAACCCACTCTAATACCATGTTAGAACTGAGATACAACTCTGATACCATGTTAGAATTGGCTATGGCTGCCAAGATCTTGAGACCAAATGGAAAGCACAAAAAGAGAGAATAGAATGTGACAAAAATAATCTGTATTCTTATCAATATGATTCAATGATATGATTGTGATTGTACAATGAGAGAGACCCCTTAGTTATATAGCCAAGGTGAGATGCAAGATGTCATAGGATTATGAAAAGTGTCTTAATCATATGACATGAGAAAACTAATCACACTTACCTAGGTCACATGTAGTACAAGTCAAAAGATAAGATAACAACTAATGACAACTAACACCTTCTAGAAATATTCCTTCCTAGGACCTAAGTAAACTTAACATGATATAAATAAGTCCCCTAGTAATGAATTAACTAGGTACAAGACTTTATTTACACCAACACAATTATTGAATATGATTTATTAAATGATACAATGATGTTGCATCTAGATGTTCCTCTAGAAGACAAGAAGACAATTAAAAAAGTTGTCATTGAATATATGCTGATGCAAAACATTCCCTTCAATGACATTTTTGACAAGGATCTAGATAGCCTAGATGAGGCTTTAAGACAAAGGAGAGAAGATGACATTAAAGTTGATGAAGAGCTGAAATCACAAGCAATTGACAAAATTGGGATCTCTGTTTCTTAGGAAGAAAAATAAAAGATTGTTCGAAGACAAGCTAAAGAGCTAAGCTCCAAGAGAAGAATAGATCTTTTGATGAGCATGGATGGAGATGTAAAAATGAATATTTAGAATGAAATTGAAGATACTACAAATAAAATCATTGATGAAATACAAAGAAAAGTTAATTTTGATCCACAAGAGCCTCCAAAGATTTATAACACTGATGTTGAAATTAATGTACAAGAGCCTCTAGATGAACAAGAAACTGAAAATATGTCTCCTTCAGATAATATAAAGATACATTTGGTTAGCAAGAATACAAGGACCCTATAGACAAGAAGGGGAAGATATATCCAGTATACATGAGGTAGCAAAGGAAAAAAATAGAGAAGAGGAGGAGAAAAATGGGTAGAAGAAAGAGGATAATCTTGAGAAAGTTCAGGATGCTGTAGTGAAAACAACTGAGAAACAAGATGCTTCCATGGGTAGAGGTCAGAGTTATTCATCATCAAAATCTTTTAAGGAACTATTGACCTTGCAAATGCAGTTTCAACCTGTGGTGACACCCTAGCTTCTGAAAATTCCTACTCATGAAGGACAAGTGTTATTTTCAAAAATTTCTCACCTTCATAAGTTACAATTTGGTGATATCTTGCATGCTTCAGCAAGGAAAGAGATTCTGCAAGAACATTTGAAGAAGACTAAAATATTAGATGATGTTGTAAAGATAATTCAAGAATGTTTACTAGAGGTAAACATAGATTCTTCCTTGCCTCTGGAACAAAAAATGAATCTTTTGATGGATTATTTTAAGGATCATTCTTCACACATTGAGCAAAAGGCAGAGCAAGAGGCATTGAGGAAGGTAATTGATAAGAGAATGGTTGAAGCATTTGATTGATGTGCCAATACACAATAAAATGTAGGAAAAAATAAAGATGTTTAAGGAGTGTGTTGATGAAGTCACTACACTTTATCAATTTTGTTTTAAATGGCCTATTTCCACAAAAAGTATCAAGGATCAAATTGAATTCATTGAGTCACAAATCACTCAAATGGCCATAATGTATGATGTATCAAAAGATAAGGATGGATCCACTAGAGCTCAACTGGAAAATCTTCATGTGCAAATGTATTTGATTTAGGATCAAAGAGAATAATTAAAGAAACAGTTTAGTCATTTAAGGGAAGTAGTCAACTTGAGACTAGCTTCACTATCCAGGATGCTTGTGGAAGTAAAAAATATTGATAAAAAAAGTAAGGCTCCAAGAAGTATAGACGAGGCTGAGGATTTGTACATGTAATTTGAATGTAAGAATCATATTCTTGCCTCAACACAAGAAAACTGGGTTATAACTGTGGCACACCTTAAGGTAATCTACAAGAACATTCTACCTTCTAAGGGAGTTACAAAAGTGTAGATAAAACAATTTTGGATTTGTATAGTTTTGTGGATGTTTGTAGTATCTTTTTGGTTTTTATTAAAGACATATAGTATTAGTTTTAGGGCATCTCCTTCTTGAGTGTATAGTAAGGGGGAGTTCATACAATTTTTGGGATGTTGTAAATAGAAGATATCATGCCCTTTTCCCTTGATGTCAAAGGGGAGAGAATCATATGCGTGTTTCCATCAATGAAAAAGGGGGATATTGTTGGAAATAGGTGTTGTCATTGATGTCAACCCAATATGGATTGTCACTGACGCCAAATGTATGTGTTGAAGTTTATATATACTCCATAGATAGTTGTTATGATGTGATATCTATTGGTGCAAGTCTACAATGTTGTCAGATGAAGAATAATGTTTAGTCTAGTGTCTAAGTGTGATGAAAAGGTTGATACACATCTTTTGATGCATTTACAATATGTTTACATCAATATCATTCCTATTTGGTGTATCAAACATGGAGATAAGTTACAAAGGTTTTGTTAAGGCATTCATAGTGTAGACTCTAAGGTAGAGTCATGGTATTTTAGTCCCCATCCTTTTGCAGTGCAAGATTTATTCTTGCAGGTCAGATGATAAGTTGGTCAATATATGAAGGTGCTATATCTAAGAATTCAAGTCTTTACACCTTCTACAATAAAATTTATAGATGACAATGTTCCAATCTATGCCCTGACAGAGTAATATAATGATGAAGGCTTGTTCGAATGCTCCACATCCCTCCAGAAGTGAAGGGATGGCCTTGTGATTCAATAGAAATCTGCAGTGATGTTAAATGCACACTACTTTGTAGTATTAGGTGTTTTGGTGGTCCACAAGATCGGTTTTCAAATGATAGTTTGCTATAATTTGTCTGAAATGTTTTGTTCCCGTATATTTAGTAGGTTTCTTCAATTATGCTAGCATATGATGATCATATTTTTTATGACAAAGTTGTAGGGATGCTATTTATTATCTACTTTGTTCAAATCTTGGTCCGCATGATGTTTTTTCCTTCTCCTTGGTGGTGTAAAGTTGAACAATTGGAAATTTTTGTGATATTGATGTTGTTGGGATGACAATCTTGTTTCTTTCACCTATAGTTGTTCTTGATTATTTAATTTTTCTTTGGATAATGTGGTGTGATGAATTTGGGCCCTACCATGTCGTGTGTTGATTCACAACTCAAATTATTTCATAATGTATATGTTTTGGAGCTGACCTATGCAACATCATATGTTTCATCTAAAGGTTATCTCGGAGTTGACCTAATTGGGGTTTTGAGTTGTTGCAAAGGATATTTATAGAAGCAAAAATAATTTGTGAAGGTAACTATGATTGTGAATTATGAATTGAGAAAAAATTTGAATATGAAGTGTGCAAACCTAGTATGATGTTGTAATTATGCGAAATGGGACTATAATATCAATATAAGTTAGATGCTTCATTCATAATAGTTCATGTTCTAGTTTCTTACTTTAATTTTCATGTATCCTTCTTTGAGATAGTGAGTCTTAGTAGGTCTTGTATCTTTCCCTAAGGTTGTGCACCTTATCTTGTAAGTACTTGGGAGTGAACCTAAAAACATTATAATATTTGTAAGTAGTGAGCTTCTTATATTGTGAGTTAACTCTCATCGTGGTTTTTACCTCATCAGGTTTTCCATGTAAATATGGTGTTATCTTGTGCATGTGTGTTCATTGTATTTCATGGTTGTTAATTTTATTAAGTATTGTTGGTACATTTATAAGTTGTTGATCCTGTTAAAATTTTGAATTTGAGTATTACTGAAGGGCTTAAAATAACTTAAGGGTTTCAATTTTAATAGATATTGATTCACCCACCTCTCAGTATCTGGGTGTGTTTTAAATTCTCATGGCATGTTATGTTCCCTTTGGTGGTAACACTATGGATAGTATGCCCTAAAGAGTGATCCTTCATTCTATATTTTGTCCTCTCTTAGTGGTCGTGTCATGTGTGATACTCCCTAAGGGTGACCTTCCATGAGATGAGAAATGCCCTTTTGATATTTTTGAAGAACCCTTGTGTTGTGGCATTATTTATAACCCCACCTGAGGCATTGTGACATTCGTCCCTTGTGATGTTGAGCTTTATGCACCCCTTGAGGTGAGTTTTTCTTGTACCTTGTGATGTTAAATATTAAGCACCTCCTAAAGTGAGTTTTGTTCATCTCCTATGATGTTAAATTTTGTGCACCTCATGAGGTGATTTTTTGTCACTTTTGACATTAAGCTTTATGTGCTCCCTGAAGCAATATTTTGAAAGACAATCTATGGATTTGGCATGACACAACTTGCTGATCCATGAACTTGAGCATCCTTTTTAACATGGCCACCAAGCATAACACAACTTGATTTTGAGTGTAGCCATGTGTTTTATGAGTGTCTTAGCATAACACAACTTGCTAGCCTTATGAAACCCATAATATTACATGGACACCTAGCATAATGTAGCTTGCTAGCTAGTAGATACATGTGGTTTGTGAGTGATCTAGCATAACACAAATTTCTAGTCCTCGTGAGAGCACTCTTTTGTCTAACATATGTTCAAGATATGATGCTTGGTATTTGAGATAAATTTGAGATTGAGATCTCTTTTCCTTAGAAACTTGAATCCTTTAATACTAACCTTATGTTTGTCTTTTTGTGTTCTTCTTATGTATGGAATTATATTCATTATGTTTTCATTGTGTTGGTTCTTGTCATTTATGTTTTGTCATGTTGCATTTGATACATGTGAGATCCTTTTCCCTTATGTTGGTTTTCCATCAGATCCTAAATCCTAGGGGCTTGCACACTTCCCCTAACTCACATCTCTTTAACTCTTTGCCATATTTTACTCCATATGTTATTGAATTGTATTTTCCAAAACTAACTTGCTTTTTTTATAAATTTTATGTGTTCTCTCTATAATGATGAATTTTTACAAATGTTGCAAACCACCATGACTAACACATGATCCTTTCAAACATAACTTATTATTAAAATAATTGTTCATCCAATCTTTCACATAAGACACTTGAAATAAAATATCTTGATGATTTAGGTGAGACTTGTATCATACATTTATTCAAAACATTGTTAGTGTAAAAAGTAACACATATATGATGATAAATATCATAATGCATAGAAAATTCAATATGTATCCTACAAAAAGTAGCATATACATGATTTATTTTAACATAAAAATGTTTGGCCATCTCAAAATGCCTTCCACTAATTATTTTTTGAGGATAACTCTCAATAAAATTTTGATAAAATTTTGTTTGATTCATATCCAAAAAATATTTTGAGATCCAATTATCCTTCTTACAACATATTTTTGATTGGGTGAAACTCTTGTGTTATCTTTACAAAATTGTTCAATTACTTCTCTTAAGGCATAAAAAATAACTTTTTCTTGGCATAGGATTCTACCCAAGAATGATTTCAATAGTGTTATTATACTTATCTACTTATTTTCTAATGAAATGAGATTTTTTGTTTCATTTCTTAATATAGTTGATGTAAGAATGCGTCAAGTAACATTACTATATTTAATGCATGAGGATGAACCTATTTATTGGAAAACACTAATTATATTTCTTAAAATAGTTCTTTCACCATCTATATTGGATAATATTAAACCAAGGATCTTCATAGTTTCTCTAAAATTAATTTTTTTTTATCATTTCAATAAATCATTTTCGCCTTGTTTCACTTAAGCTTTCAAAAAATATTTTACATACTTTATTGATAATTCTTCTACAAGTGTGGTTGGAATTTTATGGGCGTTGCTTTCAAAATATGTTCATCAATTTCAATTTAGATACTTTAGAATTTTATGAATAATTTCAAGAGGTGTTTTTATTGGCAAGTGTTCTTGATCTGCATTAGGTAAATTTGCTTCATCATTTATTATTTCAATAGATGTTTTCTAACTTCTTCTACATTCATATCAATTGGTATTGGTGATGTACATTCTCCTCCAAATTTTCTCATTTGACAAATCCTTTTCAAGTGATGCCTTTGTTTTTATTTCTCTTCCTCAATTTTCTCGGGTGGTCCTCACTTATTCCTTCCCATGGTAAATGTCAATTGTTCCTAAGTAAAGAAAATTAATAATATATGTTAATTAAAATTTAAATTACAAAAAAATAATAAAATGGTTATAAAAGTAAACATAATAATCATAACTAGACTCTTAAAACACAAGTAAATTATTATTACTTATACCAATCAATAAATTGTCAAAAATATTGAGAATACCCAACAAAATTGATGACCAAAACATTTAAACAGACAAAAAAAAATAATAATCATATACTTGTTGAATTCCAATGCATTTTAATCATTTCAACTCATATAAAATAAAGTAATTTCATAGAATGTCAAAAAAAGGTTCACAAAAATCATTAGTTGCAGTGGGGCCTTAGTCATGGGTGTCATGTGTTATTTTCCTCATTTTAAAGCCTTTTAACCTTCATATAACATGCTTAGGCTTTGTAACACCAATGTATTATAAAACACACTCACATTAAAAGTGTGAAAACATTTTATAAATTTATTCCACAAGTATTTATATCATTTTATAATTATTAAGTAAGTTCTTCCTAAAATATTTAGGATGTTTTACAGTATTGTGACATTAACTAAACATAAATGACACCAAATCAATAATGTGATTTTATAAACACAAGTGTATCCTATGCTTCACATTTTTATTTGTATATGAAGATATGTAACTATGAAGAGGTCTTTGTTTGAATCCACCTTCTACATAATTACAAAAAATGAAACACATAATCTAAAAAAGGCATATAATACTTGGCGCTTGAGAATATACAAAACCAAAAATATGCTATTGAAATTTGGATACAAGATCCATCCTTTAGAGAAGAACACACATTTATAATATTAAAAAAATTAGATTTATCGTACTAATGCGTCTTCTAACAAATCTAACATTGCAAGATCAAGTCAAACATCAAGGAATTGATTCTATCATATTTTATTTTCACGTACAATAATGTTCACTATATTACAATAAAACATGGAGCCATTTAATTCTCTACAACATCACATAAACGATGAGGATTTTATTTTGAATTTTTTCATGCCAGGTTTATAATTTTTATTATTTTTTAGCTATCATAATGTAAATATATAATCACCACAATGACCTTTATTAGGAATTTCTAGATAAATTTTACCACATGTAAGTCTATAATCACCCCAATGGATTTACAACCATTCTCAAACCATAAAAAACTAGATTATTATGCATTTACCTAGTCATATATGTTTTTATTTGTATATTTCTTGTTTGAATAGTTAGAGAGAGGGAGATATAGAGAGAAGGAGAAATAGAATGAGGTATAGTTAGAGAGATAGTGAGGGAGATGAAGAGAGAGAGGAAAAGTGGAAGAGAGATAAAAAGATGTAGAGAGGGAGAGATATATAAGATGAAGATATATTTAGACGGGGAGAGAGTGCGAGATAGAGATGGATAAAATAATATAGAGGATGGAGCTTGCTAAATATAGATTGAGAGATGAAGAGATCAAGGTAAGGAGGAGGAGAGATAGAAAGGGATAGAAAGAGATAGAGATAGGGAAAAAAGAGAGAGTTATAAAAAGGGAGATATAGAGAGATAAAAAGAGAGAGGGGGAGAGAGATAGAAATATAAAGTTAAAGAGAGGGAGAGATAGGAAGAGATAGAGATAGAGAGGGAGAGAGGTATATATGGAGAGATAGGGAGGGAAAGGGAGAGATAGATATAGAGAGGGGGGAAAAAGATGGTGAAAGATAGGAGAGGGAGAGAGGGAGAGAGGGATAGAGATAGGGAAAGAAAGAGAGATAGAGTTGAGGGAGGTAGAGGGATATATATATATATATATATAAATTTTAAGAGATGTAGAGATAGGAAGATAATAGAGAGATAGAGAGGGAGATAGGTAGATATGGAGAGATAGAGAGGGAAAGGGATAGCTAAAGGGAGAGATAAAGAGATAGAGAGGGGGGAGAGAGATGGTGAGAGATAGGATGAGAGGGGAATATGATAGAGAGAAAAAGAGATATGGAGGGAGGATGGAGAGATAGAAATAGAGAGATTAAAAAATTAGAGATACATAGGAGAGAGATGGAGTGAGAGAGATAGAGAGGGTGTGAGAGAGAAAGAGATAAAGATATGGATGGAGAGAGCTAAAGAGAGATGTAGATAGAGAGGGACCTTAGGTAAATGAAATATAAATAGATAGTTAGGGAGATGTAAAGAGATACAATCAAAGAGAGGGAGAGGAAGAGAGGAGAAGATATAGGGAGAGAGGGGGGAGAGAAAGATATGTATATATAAAGAGGGGGAATATAGGGGGAGATAAAGGGAGAGAGGGAGGATGGACATATAGAGAGAGATATAAATATATAGATATGTAGATATGGAGTGCAAGATAAAGGGAAAGTGAGTGATGGGGAGAGAGTGTGAGTGTGTGTGAGAGATATAAATATAGGGAGGAAGAAAGATAGAGAGGATGGAGATAGAAAGATAGAGAGGGAGAGAGATATAGAAAAAGGGAGATAGTGAGATAGAGAGATATATATAGAAGGAGAGAGATGGAAGGAGGGAGGGATAGCGAGTGGAGGGAGAGAGGAGAGAGATAAAGAGAGAGTTAGGTTAAAGAGTTAGAGATAGATAGAGGGATACATATAGACATAGAGAGTGAGAGTAAGTGAGAGAGGGAGAGACAAAGTGTGTAAGAGAGGGAGAGAAAGAGAAAGAGTGAGGATAGAGAGGGAGATGGAGAGATAAAGAGATAAAGAGTTAGAGGGAGAGAAACATAAATAAATGGTGAGAGAGAGGTAAAAATATATATAAGGGGAGGGTAAGGGGGAGGAAGAGATACATAAAATAAATAGTGGGAAGCATATATATATAGAGCCTAAGAGAAATATAGAGATAATGAACATATATACAAAGATAGAGAGGGAGAGATAAATAAATAGATAGAGTGAGAGTGAGACATAGAGAGGGAGGGAGAGAAAGAGATAAATATTAAGAAAGAGAGGGGAGAGTAGGAGGGGATAGATATAAAGAGAGATAGAGAGGGATACATAAAGAGGGAGAGATAGAGGTAGAGAAATAGAGAGTGATAATGAGACATGAAGATGGAGGGAGAGGGAAATATAGAGAAAGAGAGATGCGAGATATGGAGAGGGAGAGAGCCAAAGATAGAGGAGGGAGACTGAGAGAGATAGAGGGAGAGATAAAGAGGATGTAGATAGATTGAGAGGGGGGGATTGAAAGATAGATGAGGAAAGGGAGAACTTGAGAAAGTGAGATGTAAATACAGAGAGGGGGAGAGATATAGAGGGAGAGAGATAAATAGGTAGAGAAAGAGAGATAAATAGATATATAGAGAGGGAGAGAGATAAATATATCGAGAGATGGAGAGAGATAAATATATAGAAAGAGGGTGAGAGAGGTAGATATATATAGAGAGGAAAATCTAGAGATAAAGAGATAGAGAGGTTGTGAGAAAGAGATAAAAATGGGGAGGAAGATAAATGGAGAGAGAGGATAGAGAGGCATATATAGAGAGGGATAAAAAGTGATATAAATAGAGTAAGATAAATGGAGAGATAGAGAGGGATCTTAGATAAGAGACATAGAAAGAAACAAAGAGAGATAGAGAAATATAGAGGGTGAGGGTGATATAGAGAGATAAAGGAGAGGGAGAGGGAGAGGGAGAGGGAGAGAGGGAGATATATATAGAGATAGTGAGAGAGAAATATAAAAATATAAACATAGAGATGGAGAGATAGAGAAGGGGGAGATAGAGAGCTAGTGTGAGGGATATATAGAGATAGAGTCAAAAAGAGGGAGAGGGAGAGAGGGAGAGAGATATAAAGAGATAGATAGTGAGATAGAGAGATATAAATAGAGGGAGAGAGGGAGGGAGAGATGGCGAGAAATAAGATATGGAAAAAGATAAAGAGATAGGGAGGATAAAGAGATAGAGAGGAAGAATAAGAGAGATGTAGTGAAAAAGTATGTATGAGGGGGAGAGGGAGATAAAGAGAGACTTATAGGATAGATGAATATAAATAGAGGAAGAGTGAGAGTGATAGAGAGGGAGATGGAGAGAGATAGAGAGATCAAGTGTGAAAGGGGGAGAAACATGAAGAAATGGCAAGATAGAGATAAAAAAATATATAAGGGGGAAGAGGAAGGAGAGAGGGAGGAGAGGGAGAGGGAGAAATTTTAAGAAAGATAGGAGAGATATATAGAGAGGGAGAGAGCCTAGGAGAGGGGGAGATAGATAGAGAGTAAGAGGGATCTAGAGAGAGAGTGAGAGAGACAAGGAGAGGAAGAGAGATAAGGAGAGAGGGATGATAGATAGATAAAGAGACAAGGATATAGAGAGGGATAGAGAGAATGAGATAGAGGGAGATAGATATGAGAGAAAGGGAGAGATGTAGAGGAGAGAGAGAAAGATGGGAAATTTTAATCTCTATCCAAAGAAACAAGTTATGAATTCAATGGACGAGAAAAAAGGTTTGGACTATTACACTATAAAATTTTGAAACTTATATGTGCAAATATGAAATTAAGTGACCTTAATATGAAAATGCCATGATGCTATAAATTAGTTAGCATAACATACTTAATTACAACACCTTAACTGAACTTGTAACAAAAATAAATAAAGCATAACATCACCATTAGATAACAAAAAAGAGGCAAAAAAAAAAACATAGCAAGCATAAAATAAAATAGGATTTATGGGGAGAAACCCTTGCAGGAAAAAGCTCCATGAAAAAGAGAAGCCACATATGCATTATCTTCAAATAAATGAGTACAATACATTCAATTTCATTCTCCTCTTTACCTCAAAAATGGAAAAACCATTGTACCTATGAACAATCCCTTTATGCCTCAACCTGTCCTTGTTCTTGTAGAGTAACACTACATTAAACTATTCCTCTTGATTTTTACACCCAAGAAGCTGATTTTATAGAGTTGTATTGAGGTCTTAATTACCAAACATGGTTTGTTGGTGTGAATGAGGTTATTTCATAACTAGTCATTAGAGTGGACCTATTCACATGACAAGTTTAATTAGGAGTTAAGTTAGTCCTAGGTGTCATTTCTAGAAGTTAGTTATAATGGGGTCATGTATCATTATTTTCTTTTGGTCATTTAGACATTTAATAGTTATCTCATGCATTTAATTTTTTGCTTTCAACATTTAATGTTTGTATCAAGGGTAGTTGTCATAATTCATCACACCTTATCTATATATTCAAGGTGCTTGTACATTGTAACACATCGTTAACTAATAAATATAATTAACATATTGCCATGTTCATTGATCAATATCAATTCTCAATATTCATGCAAGCTCATATCACAACACTTTCTTATGGATGGTATCTTTCTTGGTTGATCCATTGAAGATTGTAACTTCATTTGGGTTCATTAGCATTTCCAACATGGTATTAGAGCTAAGGCCTTGTAAAGCCCATAGCGTATTGGAGAGTTGAGCATTTGCTTGAGGAGAGAATTCATTGCATGTTATTGAGGGTTTCAAATTTGGGCTAGTTGCTATCATTAGGGAGGTAGCTGATTTTGGCAGTAGATTGGGTCAGATCTAACCTCGCCATTGCATATGAGAGGCCCAAAAACCCCTAAAATGATTGTCAAATCATCAAAATTTGATACTTTTCATCGAAGGGCATCAAAGGGTTTTTCAGCAAGTGGAGATTCTGTACTATACGGGTCCGTATACTACTACACAGAAAAATGCCCCCTGCTATAATTGTTTATGCGGGTTTATAATATTTTAATTTGTAGGAAAAAATTTATTATTCTCATTGGGAAAGGTCTATTGAAGTTGGGAATATTATATTATTGTGGGGTTCAAAATATTCTGCAAACACTTTGGTTTTTTGGTAGACATATTTATTAATTGTAGGCCTGTATAGGCTAGTGCGTATATTTTCTAGAGCATTCATTGCTTTGTCAGAAGGTCTATCGACATTAACTTCTCCATCACTCGATCAAATCCCATCTCATCCACCAACCATTATTTTCCTCCGTCACTAGGTTACTGTTAGAGGGTGTTTGTTTGATTAGTGTTGTGCCCCTTTCTCGCTAAGCCCACAGTTCCATTGCTACATTGGTGGCTTTAGCTTGGAGGAGCAACACTACCCCACCGTCACTGATCACAACCCCACCGCTACTCACCTGGCAGTACTTTTATTTTTGTGCCCAAGTAGCCCATGGTCATATCAATGACCAAGGGCCAACACCTAGGTAGGTGCCTTATTTTTTCACCTGTTTAGCCTGCAAGTGCCCAATTTGGGCCTTTTCTTCAAACTAAGATAAATTTTGATCTAGGAGGTGTTTTTATTCAAATGAGATATTGTTGGAAAGATGATTTAGTCAGAATCACAGTGGTAGAGTTTATTTCTTAGTATTTTTCTATTTGACATAATTTTTTCCAACTTGAAGTGAAGATTCCCTTTTGGACTCCCAAGCTCATATCTTTTTACTAGATTGTCCGATTTTGGAGATTCTAGCAGCATTGTGAAGGTGATAAAGAGCTCTATAATTGAATCCATGCACTTTTTTCATATTTATCCCCAAGTAATATCTATTGATTTTTTGCAATTTGTGGTATTTAATTGATTACTTGGACATACTGCTATTTGGAGAAGTTCTATTTGTTGGGGGGGGGGCCTTAATTTTCAGTTATACATCATATTGAAATGGGAGTTTTAGATTAGTTTCCATAAGATATTTTTCATTTTTCTTGATTTTGGTTTGTGGCTATAATGGCTAAACCAAGGTTTTAGGTTTTAACTCCTCATAATTATCATACATGGAAAGTGAGGATGCACATATTTTTTGGTATAAGGGATTATTTTCTACCTTGAATAAGGAAAAACCTACTTTCACTAGGGAATATGAAAAATTTGGACATCTAAACAAATGTGATCATATAATGGGCTTGATTGCAATGTGTGTTTTCAATTCCTTATTCTTCCACATTGAGGAGTGCACTACACCTAGATAGGTACAGGATAAATATAAGAATCTCTTTGGTTCAGTTAGTGATGCAAGAGCTTTACAATTAGAAGTAGAATTGACATCTCTTTCTACTAATTTTTTTCTTACTATTGAGGATTATTTGGTGAAGTTCAAGTATTTATGATTTCAATTAGTGGGTTGTGGGAAAGAGAAAACTGATAAGGAATGCACATTTCTATTTTTTTCTAAATTGAAAGG
Organism: Sequoia sempervirens; assembly: GCA_007258455.2. Classification (NCBI taxonomy): domain Eukaryota; kingdom Viridiplantae; phylum Streptophyta; class Pinopsida; order Cupressales; family Cupressaceae; genus Sequoia; species Sequoia sempervirens. The sequence goes on along the minus strand of VDFB02347581.1, from coordinate 40,932 downwards.
TGTGTTTGCATATTTTTCCACTTCCTTTTATTCCACTATGGATGGGTTAGGTGATTCATTTTTCATGTCTTCATTTGAGACATTTATAAGAGGTTGACTAAGGAACAATCAAAACTTAGTCAAAATGATACCACTTCTAAGTCTCATGTATGTTGAGATTATGGATGCACAATCCTTGAAGCTGCAGACTTCGATGGAGGACCTTTAAGCCAGGAAAGATAATCAACCACCCAGAAAGTGTTGCAACTAGGCATGCACAATAGAGATTCTATTGATATGATATGATTGATTGATTACAAATGTACAAGATGCCTTGAATATATAGGCAAGAATGAAAACCTAATATGCATGAGATGTTGCCATGTGTCTTGATCTAACAACATGTGAAAACATGTGAAACCTATCTAGATGATCATTAAATGAGGAGATAAGTTCTAGAAGGACAACTAATCTTCTAGAAGGAATCTTATCTCCTACAAATACGGAAGGGAATATTATCCCATTTATTAAATGATTTATCTAATAATGCAACCTAGGACTTAATTAATTAAATGCAAGACCTAAGTTAACTTATGCTAGTGTAATAATTAATTAATTACACCAACACCCACCCATAAGTGCAACTTAGGGAGGAAAATACAATGATTATGCAAGGAGATGATGGGTCCTGGCTACGAGGCCATGTTAGGTACCCATGTACATGAAGATGTAGAAAATCTCCCACAATCGGAGAAAAGGGGAAAACCCAGTGGGAACAAAACCCCTCTCCAAAAAAGGAGATGAAAATGCAGAAAAATGTGAGATAGTTTTGGATGGGAAGGATGGAGGACTCCCAAATACCCCCCAAGTACACCATCCATCACATGGATACAATGCAATCAAAGGCCCCCCCATAGGAGGGAAAGAGAGAGACTATGTAGCCCCCCCAAAAGATGTGATCACCTGCAAAAAAGGTAAGTGTCTGAAGACAGAACAAGATCCAATGTCGACAAACAACTTGTCTCCCTTTCGGAAGAAACAAAACCAACTGCAAGTGGAGAGATGTTTCCCATTCTGGATAGAAATTGAAGGAAAGAAGGATGAAGATGGATGATGGTGTCTCTGAACTCTGCTCAAATGTCTCATTTCCTGATGAAGAAGAGGCCACAATCAATGAAGAGAGTGACAAACTAGGAAAATGCAGAAACAGATGCTGAACAATATCCAAAGACAAAGATGGAATGAATATGATGGAGAATTGATAGCCCCCCTGAATGAAGTGTCCTCAAAACCACTGAAGAAAGTCTAAAGCAAATCCAATGGTAGATACTGAAGAAACTTCAAGTCCTGAATGGAATGACAAGGAAGAAGTCTCGAATATGAAATATCTGAATAGAGGAGTGATACCCCCTCAAGAATGTCCTCCAAACCTATAGAAGTAGCCAAATCAGTGATACCTGAAAAAAAGCCATCATGAGATGTCAAGTCTAAAAAATTGAATGTGTCCTGATGGATAGAGATGGTGGTGGAAGCCTTATTCAATGATTCTAGACAAGGAATCACTGAATGTGAAGGGATACCAACTGTCTCTGATGAAGAAGAAGCACCAAAAGGAACCTTGTCAACCTCTTTAGAAAGATCAAGGTAATCAACTTCCTGCATAACAATAGCATCATGGGGTTCTTGATCTGAAGAATGACATTCTAAAGCATGATCATCGGGGAATGGTGGAGTTTCTGAATCTCCATATAGCTCCCAAAGCTTTGTCCAAAGAATGTGAGGATAATCACAATGATCAATAGATCTCAAAATATCACAATCAACTTGCATAGCAAGAATCTCCAAAATAGTGTACCTACTGCAACTCCAAGCAAGTTCATGAATACCTTCACTCGGATGAGGAACTATACCAAATAGATGTGGCAACAAATCAAGTGATTGAAGATGGTGGCAGATCCCATCTCACCATTGTGAATAGTTACCCATGTGCAACATAACCAAAGGAGAAGAGAAATATGCAAGCCCCATAATGAAATTTCTCCACAAAAACAAAGACACTGACCTTCAACTGAAAATAAAAGCTTCCAAATATGATGTACAACTGAAGTGATGCAACCCGGATCAAAAAAACTTGTCCCAAGCTTTAGAATAACCAGGTTATTGATCAAATGCACCAAATTGAAAAAACTATCATGCAAGAGTACCTGGAGCTGAAATTGATCAAGGGGATGGACTGATGAAAAAAAGCTTTGAATCACCTTCCTGATGCCGCTGGAATTTCTGAAATCCGACAAATGGTTGAGAAGATATGCAACTTTGAGTCTAGATTAGGGTTTTATCTTCAGTTAGCTGTAGAATTTTTTGCAAGAAAAATTTTATAGAATGGATGCCACCACTGGAAAGTACAAAAAATTCCCTTTCCGACAGTATATCGTTTGTAAAAATTCGATACCCTGGGTGAAAGTTATGATAAAATGAAAAAAATGCCTATTTGAGGCACTCTGCAGGCTAAACAGGGGCAAAATATAAGCACCCGGGGGCTTTGGCTCCTGGTCGGTGATATGACTAGCGTGGATATAATGGAAAAAAGGAATGCCACTGGGCGAAGCGGCGGTGGAGTGGCTATCGAGCGGCAGCTGGGGCGGCGCCACTGGCAGGATGGGCCAGTAGAAGACTCGGCCGGTCGGTGGAAAAACCCGGTCAGCATCGGCGGGAACAGCTGGTGGTGGAGTCTGGTCATCGGTGATGCAAGCCCAATCGGCGGGAGGAAACTTCGGCGATCGGTCGGTGAATGCGGTCATCGATAGGGGTGTAACCGGTGGGAAACAATAGCCGATGGATGGAGGGCCGACAAGAATGGTACCTCCGTCTGATAGTACTACGTCCCCTGCAAACAAATGAATGCGGCCAACAAAGAAATTTTTCCGCAGACCTTGAATACGCCGAAACAACAAATAGGCTATATAAAGATTTTTTAATATTGCTTAAAAAGCAATTAAAAAATCAAGGGATGAATATTTATGCCGATGCTATATGCCAATGATTTAAAAAAACAAACCCCCAAATATGTGAATTCCGACTAGTGAAACATATACCAAACGATTTTAAAAAATCAACCCCGAAAATATGCCGATAGGAAATAAAGTGATGCCGACTATGATTTAAATTTGCAGGTCGCACAATTTTTTTTTTTTGCAACTATATAAAATTTGCAAATAATATATTTTTTGCCAAAACAAATGAAATAAGCCCTGATTTTTCTGAAATGGAGAATGGCCTGCAACTAAATTTTTTTTGCCTCAGAGGACAACTGATTGGGATGATTTTTTGCTGCAAATTGTACGGATAGTACGATTGATTTTGCAAACCCTAAAAAAATACCTCTGAAGCTCCTGGGTTGATGAATTTGATTTTGATGAATGGGCAGGCGATCCTAGGGTTTCGAGGTCTTCTGAAGACGATGGCGAGCTCAAATTTGACTCTATCTACTTTAGAAATCAGCTTGGTCCCTGGGTGGAAACAAGTAGCCTTCAATGGAAACCTTCAAGCCTGCGGAGAATCTCATACACCAACTTTCTTGATCGAGGGTTGAAGTTTCACTGGATAAGCTCTAATACCATGTTGAGATTATGGATGCATAGTCCTTGAAGCAGCAGACTTCGATGGAGGACCTTTAAGCCAGGAAAGATAATCAACCACCTAGAAAGTGTTGTAACGAGGCATGCACAATAGAGATTCTATTGATATGATATGATTGATTGATTACAAATGTACAAGATGCCTTGAATATATAGGCAAGAATGAAAACCTAATATGCATGAGATGTTGCCATGTGTCTTGATCTAACATGTGACAACATGTGAAACCTATCTAGATGATCATTAAATGAGGAGATAAGTTCTAGAAGGACAACTCATCTTCTAGAAGGAATCTTATCTCCTACAAATAAGGAAGGGAATATTATCCCATTTATTAAATGATTTATGCTAGTGTAATAATTAATTAATTACACCAACAATGCAATGATAGCTACAACACCTAAGGGAAAAGGGAAGAAAAAGAACAAGCCTAAGATAAAATATAGTGAGAATTCCACCACCTATTCTATAGAGGGAAAATTTAAGAAGGAGAAACATATGTGCACCTTTTGTAAAGGGATTAGGCATAGTGATCAAGTTTGTTATAAGAAGGAAATTGATGAGTTGAAACAACTTCTTAAGGATCATCATATTTCCATTCCTTATTCATCTTCTAGTTTAAACTCTCCTTCTAACAAACATGAGGACACTTCACAAATTGGGATAATAGGAATTGCTACTAGAGATATGAAAAAAAAAGGGTCATACACTGATTATCACTTATGTCAATAGACCTAATGGTTGGATTATTGATTTAGGTGCTTTAGAGCATATTGCTTTCTCATTTGATCACATTATTCGAGGACCTCTTAGAGCACAAAATTTTGATGGGATCTTGACTACAAATAATAAATTTGTTCATGTTAGTGTTGTTGATGATGTTGACTTGGGTACAGGGTTAGTGTCTAATATTCTTTATACTCTTGACATTTCCCATAATTTTCTTCTAGTTTATTAGATTATACATGAGGGCAACACAATTGAGTTTATAAACGATTCAATTTTTATTTGTAAGCAGAGCGAAGAGAGCTCATTGCTATGGGTCAAGCTAATCATTAGTCTAAGGTGTATACCTTCTCCCACTTCTACCATGATCATAATCCTTATGTTCCTCAATCCCCTTCTTCTAGTGTGGATAGTTGTTCAACTGATGGTTATGGTGTCTAGTTGAACCTTACTTTTCTTCCTCAATCGTGTGATGCGGTTCCATCACCTCCTACTTCATCAAAATTGATAGTTGAAATAGATTCCAGGACCAGTAGAGCAGGACATATTCATTTTTTCATGTTTATGGTTGGAGGATGGCTTCATTTTTGGTATTTTAGATTTGGTTTTTTGTTCTTCTACAAGTTTGGAGGACATGCTTGAGGGTATAATTCTCCTCTTTGCAGATTTTTCTTTGGAGGATATTCTTGAGTCTTCTCATTCCATTGTTTCTTCCTTGATTGGGTATCTTCCTAATTTAGATGATACATCTTTAGAGGCACTTGATTCTTCTTCAATTATTTCATTTGTGAGACTTCTTCCTTCTCATTTCTTCACGGAGTTGGAATTTATTTCACATCTACTATTGGATCTCTATCTTCCTAAGGGGAGACATGTGGTTTGTCGTCATTGGATTCCCTTTTGTCTTAAAACTCGCTTTAGTGGTTTTGATGATACTTCATTATGGGGGGAAATCTAGTCTCTATATTTCCCTTCATTGGAGGGGTTATTGTATTGTATCATTGTGATGAATGTAGTTCTTGGGAGGTATTGATGTTGAGACCTCCATACATCACTTCTTCTATCACTTGTACATGATTTGCATTACATCTCTTTTTTGGAGAGGAGTTTTGTCCCACTATGTTTTCTCCTTTTCTCCATTTGTGAGAGATTAGTTGAATGATTACTTGTGCATGGGTACCTAATATGGCCTCGTTGTTGGGTCCTACATTGCATTTTCATATTGCATAATGCATCATCATTTAGGATCTTGCATCATTTGCATAATAATTATACTCCCTAAGTTACACTTATGGGGGGTGTTGGTGTGAATGAGGTTATTTCCTAACTAGCCATTAGTGGGGACCTATTCACATTATAATTTTACTTAGGATTTAAGTTATTCTTATGCATCATTTCTAGAAATTAGTTATAATGGGGCCATGTCTCATTATTTACTTTTGGTCATTTAGGTATTTAAAAGTTATCTCATGCATTTAATTTTTAGCATTGAGCATTTAATGTTTGTATCAAGGGTAGTTGTCATACTTCATCACACCTTACCTATATATTCAAGATGCTTGTACATTGTAACATACCATCAATCAATCAATATCATTGTCATATTGCTATGTTCATTGATCAATATCAATTCTCAATATTCATGCAAACTCATGTTGCAACAATTTCTTGTGGATGGTATCTTTCTTGGTTGATCCATTGAAGACTGTGTTGGAAAGAGACAATGCACATGTCATTTGGTGTTTCCATTGATGGAAACCCTATTTAGTAATCCTATCTGCACTTTAGTATTTTCTCGTATTGGAAGTCAAATCGAAGCTAGGTGATAACTGTCAAAGCTGAAACAAGGCATCCAAAAAAATTGTGTACATCGACTCACATGCAATTTCATGTTATCATTTTCTATTATGGATCTTAGGGAAGGTATTTTGATGTATGAAATATGTTATCTTTGAATCTTAGAGCCTCACATTGAGTGGTGTGCAAGTTAGAAGATCCGGTTGTTTGATTATTTGTTTAACAGTGCGAAAAGGCCGACTCGATGAATGTAGCGTGTTGTAGATATTCGAGGAATAGTTGTTTGAAGTGTTTCATGCTCGAACATGTTGTTTTGGGTCCTCACTATGTTGTGGCCAACTTTGGTTGGTGTGCATTGAAAATTATTTATGGATTGGGCCGACAGTTTGTACACATTTTATTATTTTGTTGAAGCCGACATGTAGTTGTTGAAATCTCTTGTTAAAAATATATATAAGTGATTGTTTATATAATTTTGGTATGTGTTGTGATGTAATGAAAAAATCAAAATAATTATTGATCGATTATGCACAGTTTCATTTGAGCAGAATGAAGATTGGTGATCCAAATTAAGGTAGACAGAGTTTCAAGAGTAGAATAGTAGAATCAGACAGAGTGTAAAGAATGCTGTAAATGTGCTTAATCGGAACTGTAATCAAGCATTAGGAGATGCTATTTACTTAGTTCAAATATTTTGGATGCAATCCAAATTTTTTTGTAAGACACCGATTCTTCCTTTTTGTATTTGAGCAGTGAGCTCTAGGCAGTGCGCTTGAATGCATGTGCATTCCCCATTTGTAAACACTTATATTGAGTATACTCATATTGTGGATAGACGTCCACTGTGGTTTTCCCCCTAACAGGGTTTCCATGTAAAAAATCCTCGTGTTATGGTGTTGTGGTTGATTGCTTTTTGTTCTTGCATCTTTCTTTTGCTAATGCTATAAGTGGTTCAAAGATTAGGTTAATAAAGTTAAATTTTGTAGAACACTGATTCACCCCCCCTCTCAGTGTTCCTTGATTCCAACAAATTGCAACTTCATTTAGGTTCATTAAAATTTACAACATGGTATCAGAGGTAAGTCCTTGTAAATCCTATCTCGTATTGGAGAGTTGAGTGTTTTATTGAAGATAGAATTCACTATAGGTTATCGCGGGTTTCAATTTTGGGATAGTTACCATCATCAAGGAGGTAGCTAATTTATGGAGTAGATTGGGTTAGATCTAACCCCACCATTGTGTCTGGGAGGCCCAAAAACCCCTAAAATTCCTATCAAATCGTCAAAATTTGACACTTTTCATTGGAGGGCATTAGAGGTTTTTTCAGCAGTTGGAGATTTCAGACTATATAGATCCGTACATTACTGTGTGAAAAAAATGCCTCCTTGCGGTTTTTTTTTTTCTTTTTTTTTTGTAGGTTTATAAGATTTCAATTCGTAGGAATTATTATTTTCATCAGGAAATATTTATTAAATTTAGGAATATTATATTATTGTGGGGTTCAAAATATTTTGCAAACAATTTTTTTTTGGTAGACATATTTATTAATTACAGGGTCATATAGGCCATTTCAGATATTGTCTGGAGCATATAATGTTTTGTCAAAAGGTCTGTTGACATTGATTGCTTCATTGCCCAATCAAATCCCATCCCATCTACCAACCATTATTTTCCTCCATCACCTGGTTACTATCAGGGGGTGTTTGTTTGATTAGTATTAGTTGGTTATGGGAAAGAGAAAATTGATAAAGAATGCATATTTATGATTTTGTCTAAATTGAAAGATATGTTTGCATATTTTTCCACTTCCTTTTATTCCACTATGGATGGGTTATTTGGTTCATTTTTCATGCCTTCATTTGATAAATTTTGTGAGAGGTTGACTACGAAACAATCAAAACTTAGTCAAAATGATGCCACTTCTAAGTCTCATGCATTGATAGCTACAACACATAAGGGAAAAGCGAAGAAAAAAAAAGCCTAAGAAAAAATATAGTAAGACTTCCACCACCTCTTCTACAAAGGGAAAATCCAAGAAGGAGAAACCTATGTGTACCTTTTGCAAATGGATTGGGGATAGTGAACAAGTTTGTTATAAGAAGGAAATTCATGAGTTGAAACAACTTCTTAAGGACCATCATATTTCCATTCCTTCTTCATCTTCTAGTTCATTCACACTCTCCTTCTACCAAACATGAGGACACTTCACACATTGAGATCACAAGAATTTCTACTAGAGATTTGAAAGAAAAAAATCATGCATTGATTACCACTTATGTTAATAGACCTAATGGTTGGATTATTGATTTAGGTGCTTTAGAACATATTGCTTGCTCATATGATCACATTATTCCAGGGTCTCTTAGAGCACAAAATTTTGATGGGATCTTGAATGCAAGTGATAAATTTTTTCATGTTGTTGCTGTTGATGATGTTGAATTGGGTATAGGGTTAGTGTCTAATGTTCTTTATATTCTATAGATTGACCATAATATTTTTTATTTTATCATATTACACAAGAGGGAAAAACAATTTAGTTTACATTTGATTCAATTTTTATTTGTAAGGAGATAAGAGAGCTCATTACTATGGGCCAGGATGATCATTAGTGTAAGGTGTATACATTCTCCCACTTCTATCATGATCATGAACCTTATGTTCCTCAATCTCCTTCTTCTAGTGTGGATAGTTGTTTAGCTAATGGTTATGGTGGTTGGTTGAGCCTTGTGTTGGAAGCTTGAGTTGAAATTGATGTCAAATCCTTGTATGAAGAGAGCATTGGAATAATGTTGTTGGTTATAATATCAACCCCTAGCATTGGAGTTGTTAGAAGCCTAGAGTTTTTGGTATTGATGTCAACACAATGTTGCTGGTGTTGTCAATGATGTCTTACTTCATTATAGTTGAAAAAGTTGTGTTTGGATAGATAGTTGGATGTGATATTGTTGATGAGAAGTGTTGCAGATACTAAAAATGTGTTGCAGAGGTGTTAGTAGTGTTGCAGTTGTAGTTGGTTCACTTGGTTTTCAGGTGCTTTTGAGAAAATTTGAATAAAAAAGAGTTCAATGTGATAGAGTAGTGTTCAGTGTTCTGCTCTGCATTTCTTCATGGTTGAATATATACCTACATGGTTTGGATATGATGATTAGAGGTGATTAGAGGTTTTATATCTAGAGTTTCAAGTTCTGGATCATTCTACAGTGGAAGATGTGTTTGACAATATGTCGGTTTGGTGAAACAGGGTGTCTAGGAGAAATGAGATTGCTTCACATTTCTCCATAGTGAACCTATTCTTGGATTGTAGATCTAGGAGTGTTCTTATATATTCAGTATCCATCTTCCCTTGAAGTTTTAGGTGCTTTGGTGTTCTGTAAGTTTTTTTGGTGTATTGGATGTCTGTGCCAGTGTGTCTAGTTGCACAAAATGGAGGTGTTCTTAAGTTTCAGGTGGTTGTAGTAGTAGTGGTGAATATTCTAATGACGTGGAATATTATTGTATGTCATGGAGGGTTGCTGTGTAGTCCATGAGATGTTTTCAAACTTGAAGAGGTGTGTTGAGAGTCACTTGTTAGTGTTAGTGTAGGTTTGGACAACCTGGCGTGCTAGTGCTGATTGCATAGGATGATTGTTGTTTTTCGAAGTGTTGAGAAGTTTTTAAGTGTATATTTGGGTCCCAATTAAGTTTTGGCATTTTTTTCCTTCACTTAATTATATCGTGGAAGTGTTTGGTGCTGATCTATTTGATGTTGCAAGGTTGAGGTGCATATGTTTTGTTAAGGCCAACCTAATTGAGATTGTTTTAGGTTGGGGATGATATAAATACAAGGAGAGTTATTGTTTAAATAAAGAAGAGAAGGTGTGTGATGCAAAATATATGAAATTGATCAAGTGTGGTGATTTGAGTGCGAGCTTTAATGCCTATGACTCTTAGATGCAGTGAGAAGAAGGTATCTACATTTTAGTCTGTTCAATGAGTTGTTCATGCTTTAATGAAACTATAAATTTGACATAAGAGAGATGCATTGTTAGCAGTTCAAATTGGCTGTGAGCCACCCCTTCTTCTATCTTCTTTCTTCTAGACAATGGGTCCTTTAGTAGTGATTCCTTCTTTCTTTTGGGTAGTGATCCCTCTGAAAATGAGCCTATTGTATTCAATATTGCTATTACTTTATGTTGTGAGCTAATAATCATCATGGTTTTTTCCTTCTTTGGTTTTCCACATAAATCTAGTGTTCTCACGTGTTTGATGTGTTTGAATTATTGTTTCTTATGATCAAATTTTGCTAATGCATAATAAGGGTTTAAGGGATAATATATATCTGAATGTTAATGAGGGTTTGTGATGGTTTAATGTACAACTAATTCACCCCCTCTCTCAATTTTCCTGTACATTTAACAATTGGTATCATAGCAAGGTTCCTTGGAAGAAGCTTAATCACTTGAGGTATATCTAGATGACATACAAGAAGGAGGATCTCTTGTTTGATGGGATGAATTATGCATTATGGAAAACTAGGATGAAAGGTTTCCTTGTTGCCCTAGGGTTTGGAGTTTGAAATTCAATTAAATATGGATATACCATGCCTACTAATGGTCTAAAACTGATGATGAGATCATGACATATGGAAACAATGGAAAAGCAAGGAATTCTCTCTTGAGTGGTCTTGCTGATTCAAAACTTGTAAATATTATGAGCTACAAATCTATTAAATAAATCTGGAAGAAGTTGGAAAGTTTCTATCAAGGGGATTATAAGGTCAAGTAAGAAAATATGTAGAATTTGAAGACTAAGTTTGGAACGCTAAGGATGTCAGAAGATAAAAATGTTGCAAGCTATATTCTTAAAGTGGATGAAGTTGTCAATTCCATCAATGGCCTTGGTGGAAAACTACACGAATATGAGGTGGTAAAGAAGGTATTTAGAACTCTTCCTAAATCTTATAGTCATGAAGTTTCTGCTATTCAGGAAGCTCAAGACTTAGACCATTATTCTAGAGACCAGTTGTTTGGTGCTTTAAATACTTTTGAATTTAGAGAGTTTGGTCAAATATTATTCAAGAAAAGAGACTAATTTTAACTTGCTACCAAGAAAAAGGAGGACAATGGATCAAATCTAGATGATCTTGATGAGATAGAAGAATTTTTGTTTAGAAGATTAAAAAAGGGCATGAGAAAGTACAGAGGTAAGTTTCCTTTCAAATATTTTAATTGTGGAAAGATAGGTAATTATGCTTCAAGATGTCCAACCAAAGTTTCAAATGACAAGTATAAGGATAATAAAGGTAAATATGTCAAGAGACATTATTGTGTTAAAGAAGAGGCTGACATATCTAATGATGAATTTGACTACCCAGATGCTGAAAATGACAAATGGTATTCAAAAGCATTTCTACAGATGCTGAAATTAAATGCTATCCTTTAGAAAGAAGAAGATGTATGAGAGGAAGTACACTCAAAATACAGTCCCTGGAAATCGAAAGGAACTCTGTGTGGGTTCATACAAGGAAAATCTTGGAATGCCATTTAATGGTGGATGATGGAAATCTCATGATAGGTGATGAGAATGGTTATTAGACACCAGGAATTTTTCAAGATGTAGTCTTGTTGATTCGGTGTTCATATCCTACTAAGATATATGGAAAGGGCTCAATTCAGTTTTGATTTAAACATAATACAAAATGATATACTGAAGTCAACAATACTTTGAGTATAGGAAAATGTATGAAAAGTAGGCTGGTAATCCATGTATTTTAGGATGGTGGTTGTGAGATCAGAAAAGGAAGCTTCAAAACTCTGATTGCTGTAGGAACAAGGACATATGAGAATGTTTATTAGCTCAAAGGTGCTAATGGTAAGTGTTTTATGACTTAGTTGGATACGACATAGAAGAATGTGTCACATCAATTTCTATAGCCTAGTGAGGGATAATATTTTCTCAGAGTTGTGAGGAGATCTTCCAAGAATTACCGTACATCAATTGCATTTTGCAGGAATTTCTGAGTTGCAGGAAGCAGCAAAGAAAGAGGTTCAATATCAAAGGAGAATATTTATATCACAGAGACCTTTGGGACTTGCCTTGTGCATATAGACCTATGTGGACCTACAGGAACAAGAGATTTGAGAGGTGATAGGTATTTCATGTTTTAATTAATGGAATTACACTTTTAGAATGGCTTGGGTATGGCAGCTCTTAAAAGAAAAATATTAGAAACTCTAGACGTTCAAAGCTGGATTTGGGAATGAAATATGGATATATGAAATTAGGTGCCTTAAGGTTTGTGAGGTGGACAGATTTGCCTCCAATGGGGTTTTAACAATTTTGTGAAGTCTTATAGGATGAGAGAGGAATTTGTTAGCTCTGGACAGGTGGTGGAGAAAGGAATGGAAAGTTCAAGAAGCAACAGTGAAGGGAAGCAGTGTCCACCAAGTGTATTGGAGAGGAGTCTACGCGACAATGCTCCAATAGAAATTCAAGCAAGAGTTATGAGTTCAAAGAAGACTCCCTATGAGCTATGAAACAGAAGAACTCCTCATCCAAAATGGCTACATGAGTGTTTGGAAACAAAATGTATATCAGGAGGATATGAAAACTTGGGAAATTTGATTATGAGGTCAGGATGGAAAGGGAATCTTCCTTGGATATTCTACAAGAAGCAAGATTTTTTGGTGCTACAACAAGAGGCTAAAGAAGATATTTGAAAGTGCAAGTGTCAAAGTAAATGAAGAACCACATACAAGCTCAGTACTGATAGAAGGATATGAATTTGATGTTTCCTCTTACAAAGAAGAAGGAAAAGAAGAAGAAAAGGAAAAGGAGATACAGGTTGAAGAGGAAGAGAAACTCTAGAGAAAGGATTTTTTTAACATCCGGCGACATAGAGTAGAATCATTGAAAGATCAAGATTATTGGTATCACGAGGAAATGGGAGTGTATTGACAAGAAGAAAAGATGTTATGATAGAAGAATATATAAATTTGTGTTTACTTTCCAAAGTAGAACCTAAGACAATGATGGAAGCATGTAAGGATGAGAATTGGACTAAAGCTATGTAAGAAGAATTGATGCAGATTGAGAAGAATTAGACTTGGGAATTAGTCCCAAGACTAGAAAACAAGAACGTAATAGGAACTAAATGGGTATTCTAGAACTAATTGAATGATAATGGAGAATTTATCAAAAATAAGGTTAGACTTGTGTGTAAGGGCTACTCACAAGTGAAAGGAATATATTTTGAAGATAAATTTTCCTTGGTGGAAAGAATGGAGGCCATTAAGATTTTTTTGGCCTTTGCAACACATAAAGACTTCAAGGTCTACCAGATGGATGTGAAGTTTGCATTCTTGAATGGTGAGTTGGAAGAAGAAGTATACATTGAACAACCAAAAGGATTTCAATTATCAAATAATACTAACATGGTTTATATATTGAAAAAAGGAATTGTATGGACTCAAGAAAGCTCCAAAATCTTGGTATGCAAGGTTATATAGGTGCTTGTTGCAACAAAGATTCAAAAAAAGTATCATAGATAGCAATCTATATTTTAAAGTTGAAGTAAAACTATTAATTGTGGTAGTGTATGTTGATGAAGTAATCCGAAGGTTGGGTTGGTAGGGGTAGGGGTGGGGTTGGGGGCTATGCCCTTTCCCACTTCACTAGTTATGCTACCCCTTGGTTATGCAAAGGTAGGAGCAGTGTAAAGAAAGTAGTGAACTTGCCCCTTGGTTGGTTATGTGTAGGTAGGTTGGTGGGAGGGAGTATTGGGGGAGTAGGGAGGTTGGGGGAGTTGAACCCCACTGACCATATATTCCTTAGGTTTGGTGAAAAGAATATAGCGATCCCACATGGGGTAGTGGAGAGAAAGGTAGTTATCCTACCCCTAGTTATGCATTCAAACCACCCAATTTCAGAATAAAGAGACCAGTGATCTCTCCTTGAGAAATGAGGCAGGGGTGGTGTTAAAAAACTAGTTGATCTTGATCCCTCCCTTGAGAAATGAAACTATAATCCCCACTTGAGGTAACTACATAGACCATATATTCCTAAGGAATATAGGACGGTGGGGTTGGGATTGACTAGGGCTTTTCCCACCAATGTACCTATGCTTTGCCACCTAAGGAACTTCACCAATACTAAACCAGCTATGCCAACCCCCAAAATGAAGTTATGTGCAAGAGATTTATAGAAGAGATGTAGAAAGATCTTGAAATGTCTATGTTTGGAGAGATGCATTTCTTCCTTAGGCTAGAAATCAGTAAGATAGAAAAAGGAATATTCATTTTGCAGTCAAAATATGCCAAGGAAATGCTGAAGAAGTTTGGAATGGAAGGCTCTAAAATGGTATGTAATCCTATGGTACTAGTTACAAGTTAAGCAAAAATGATGAATCTCCTAAGATTGATCAGAGCAAGTACAAATCAATGATTGGTGGAGTGCTATATCTAGTTGCTACTAGATTGGATATCATGCATGCAATTTATCTTATGTCTAGATTTGAAGAAGATCTTAGAGAATCACATGTGGTAATAATAAATAGGATATTCAAATATTTAAAAGGAGCTTTGTACTATGGTCTATGGTATCCAAATGACAGTAATTTCTCTTTAAGTGCCTATACTGATGCAGATTGGGTAGGTTGCATGGATGACAAAAGAAGTACAATTGGAGGTTCTTTATTTCTTGGAAGTAGATTGGTTTCATGGTTGAGTCAGAAGCAAGCTTCAGTATCTTTATCTACTATAGAGGCTTATTACATTACAACAAAATCTTGTTGAATACAAGTGTTATGCATGAAGCAGACATTGAAGGATATCAGAATATCATATGATGAACCTATTTTTATCCTATGTGACAATACAAGTGAAATCAATGTATCAAAGAATAGGATGATGCATTCAAGGAAAAATCATATCTCAATCTGGTATCACTTATTACGAGACAAGGTTGCAGAAAATGAGGTGAAGCTAGAGTATGTGCTTACAAAGGATAAAGTTTCAAATATTTTCATGAAGGCTCTTCCTAAAGATACATTTGAGTATCTCTAACATAAGCTAAGGATTATTTCCCCCCTTCTTTCAACTAGATGAATAAAATTATGCATCAATCCTGTGGAGCAATTCAAGATTTAGTCTTTTTTTCAAGACTAATAAAGGCTACCTCTCAGAGGGAGTAGGTAGTAGTATTTTTTGTTGGTAAATTTAGATGGAGCATATTTTTTTCCCCTAAGGGGGAGAGTGCAAAAGAGAGAGTACGATTGCTTGTTGGTGTTGTAAGTAGTGTCAAAGTGGTGTATGTAGATATTAAAAAGAAAAATCCTATACAAAAGATGCATGAAAGGTATAAGTGTTTTCCTTTATATTTTTTCAAAGGGGGAGAGAACAAGAGTTCAATATAGGAAAAACATTTGGATGAGTTTATGGCCCTTTTCCATTGATGTCAAAGCAAGAGAGAGAATCTAAAAAGCATGGAAAGAGTTAGTGCAGTGTATGGAAAAGTATTATTTAAACAAAGGGGGAGAGAGAGCTGGGGTTGTAGGAGAAGAAGCATACAAAGAGAAATTTTGAAGAGTGAGAGATGCCCCAGCTAGGGGGAGTACTACTTGATGTAGAGTTACTGTTGGTTGCTTTTGTTATTGATAGTTTTTCAGAACCAGTGTTTCCATCAATGACAAAGGGGGAGATTATTGGAAGCTTGAGTTGTTTGCGAGTTGTTTGGGTGTTGTCATTGATGTCAACCCCTTGTATGAAGAGAGTGTTGTAATAGTGCTGGTGTTGATAATGTCAACCCCTAGCATTGGAGTTATTGGTATTGATGTCAACACAATGTTGTTGTTGTTGTCATTGATGTCTTACTTCAATATAGTTGCAAAAGTTGTGTTTGGATAGATAGTTTGATGTGCTATAGTTTATGAGAGGTGTTGAAGATATTGTAGATAAGTTTTATAAGTGTTAGTAGTTTTGTAGTTGCAGTTGGTTCACTTGGTTTCCAAGTGCTTTTGAGAAAATTTGAATAAAAGAGAGTTTAGTATGACAGAGGGGTGTTTAGTGTTTTGCTCCACATTTATTCATGGTTGAAGATATTCTTGCATGGTTTGGATATGATAACTAGAGGTTTTTAGAGGTTCTATATCCAAAGATTCATTTTTGGATCATTCTATAATGGAAGATGTGTTTGACTATATGTCTATTTGGTGAAATAGGGTGTTTGGGAGAAATGAGATTGCTCTGCATTTCTCCATAGTGAAGGTTCTTGGTTTGCAAATATGGGAACATTTTTATATATTTTTTATACATCTTCTCTTGAAGTTTCATTTGCTATGGTGTTTCACAAGGTTGTTTGGTGTGTTGGATTTTTGTGCTAGTGTGTCTGGTTGCAGAAAATGAAGGTTTTATTAAGTTTTAGTTGGTTGAAGGAGTAGTGGTGAATATTTTGATGATGTGGAGTATTCGTGGATGTTGTGGAGTGTTTTTGTGTGGTCCATGAGATGTTTTTGGACTTGGAGAGGTGTGTTTGGAGTTTCTTGTTACTATTAGTGCAAGTTTGGCTAAGCTGGCATGCTAGCACTAATTGTGGAGGATGATTATTGTTTATGGAAGTTTTGAGAAGTTTGTTGGTGTATATTTGGGTCCCAGTTAAGTTGTGGAATTTTCTACCTTCACTTCTTTATATTGTGGAATTTTTTGGTGCTGACCTATTTGATGTTGCATGATTGAGGTGCATACATTTCCTTAAGAACAACCTAATTGAGATTGTCATAGGTCAAGGATGGTATAAATACAAAGAGAGTTATTATGTGAATAGAGAAGAGAAGGTGTGTGATGAAAAATATGTGAAATTGATCAATTTATTTCCTTTATCATACTTTCTTCTTTTGTTTCTTGGTCTCAGGAGGTGGAAACACCAAAGCATGGGTTTGATCGAGAAAACCCCTATACAAACGCTAGTACCCCTCTTGTTTCTCAGGTGTAGGTGAATGTGTGTGTGGAGCTCATTGGCGAATTAGCACTTTTGTGAGTTAATATTTGTCACCCTAGTTTTTATCTACTTACTTTACCACTTCCACCTTTACTTTTCATACTTTATTATTTTGTTTATTTCACTAAAATTAATTAGGTAGGCTATCAGTAGGTTTCTATTATTTTCCTTACTATATTTCTTATTTTATGGTCATACGGACACCAACGCACCAAAGAGATTCCTGCGTGTCGTGATGTCATCCTAGACCCGCACTATTGTCCTCAAATAGAGAGCTGTCTAAGGTGTAGTATAGACTCCAAAAACTAGCTTGTCTAGCCCCGACTAGATTTTTCAAGTTTGTAGAGTGACATAAGCAATTGAGAGTGCTCTTCATTCTCGATCCCCATCGCAAAACATCCATCAGAGTGAGGTAAGTTAGGGTAGCTTCCCACTCTTGTCTCTCCATGACTTGGAGCCTTGCTGTGGTTGGTCCCCCTCTTACATTTTTGGTGAACCTGACATGAACCATTTTGGCTCCATTTAGAAGTGTTGAAGGGTCCTATCCTCACGTCCTAGGATCATTGTAGGTGTGAGTGTTGTAGGTGTTTTACCTTACAACCCAACCTGCGACCCCCAGTAGGCGTAGTTGGAAGGTTTCATAAGTATTGTGGAACAAAGCCTTAATTGGGTCACTATCCAATAATGATCCTTTGGGGGCCTTTGTAAGAGTATTGTTTAGTATATTTGATGGCTTCCTTCTTGCATCTGCTTATCCCCTTTGTGCAACTTGCGAGTAGTGGTCTAGGTATAACCTTCACCTCGTAGGACCTGCCGATGGGTTTTAATAGAGAGCCATCTCCTCTTTACATCCCTGTGCGAATCAACCGAAATACTATAGCATGTGTTCTTGTTGACCTAACATGCCAGGTGAATGTGATTATTGAGGAGATTATGTTACTTAACTTCCTGCATAAAGATGGGTACAATGCACCCAAAAGTACCATTCGTACGCATAACGAACTTTCCATAGCTTTCCTTGGCAACATCATCTTGTCGGTCCTTGTTGGACCTAAGTCTATAAACCTTCTTTTTGACATAATCCTTAGATCCAAACTCTGCAAAGTGAAGCTGGGTATTCTTTGGTTAGTAGCTATGAATGCATTTCCTTCTGTCGTACATAAATGTCTAAAGTTTATTCATGAGGGTTCAATGCATATGATCCACAACACTGGTTATAAACTACTAGTTGCATGTGGTAGCTATTCCCTAGACCACTTTTGGCCTACACCTGTTGGTTTGCTTCCACCTAGGAATGACCTCTTGTACCAGACCTATGAGAAATACAAGAAAGGATGCTTAATGCCTAGAGTGAGATACCCTACATCACCTTATGCTATTTCACATAGGGCATGTTTAAAAGCTGGCATTGTTGCCACCATGGCGCATAGAAGGGAAGAAGAGAAGTGCTCTCGAGGTTCTTCTTCCTCCTCTTTCGCTATCCAACTTGCTGGTTCATTTCACCCTATTGTGGTGTCATCGAATTTGTCTCTGCATTTGTGGAAGAAACCTATGGTGCCCACTTGGAGAAAGCCCAAGTGGCCTACATTTGAACTTCCCATTCTACCCACTAAGCTTAGGCCCATTCGATATGGTAGAAGGAAAGATCTATGCTAAGAATCCTCTATGTCTCAGCCTTTCTAGCCTCCTACCACTCCTCCCAAAGCGGTGAATGGGAAGAGGCCTGTTTCCAATGCGCTAGAGTTGATTCCCCCAATGAATCTCAATCATATCCTCCTACTCCTGCCTAGGGGTCTATCCCTCTGCTAGAAATGACTGTAATGAACACTCCCATGGCTGAGCAGGAGCCTTCTATCCCTTCTCAACTCTTAGCCTCTAGCTCCTGAAGTCATAAAAAATACCTTACACATGAGTGTAAGCACCGACAAAAGGCTCTGGTGGCTAAGCATACCACTTTGCAAAGGAAAGGAGAGTTGAATGCCCCTATTTCACAACCTCTTGCTATGTCCTCCTCTCCTATCCCCTCTACCTCAGTTCAGTCAAACTTGGTTCAAATTTTGGATCCTAAAGTGAGTGAATGTACCTGATCCTAAAAAGGTGTAGGTGTTCATTGCTCCTTTAGTAAAACCACCTCTCTTGATGTCCCTTTCAGACATCTCGCCATTCCCTAAATCCTTGAGGTAACACATGGTACTCTCGTAAAGTGAATGTTTAACTTTTTGGACAAGGTCTTGACCTTGTCAGTGATTTTCATGAAATCATTGATCATTGCTCCACAAGAATCGAGTGGAGGAGACCCCGAAGAGTCTCCTTCCTTGGACCTTGTTGCAGGAGGGTTGAAAGGTTCTCCCCTTAATATTCCACCATTGTAGGCTCGTTCACCTTCCCTATACAATGATCTAAATTGGGAAGTAGATGACCTCTTGGTCGATGAATGTTAGGTGGGTGCCTCTTCTTTATCTTTAAATTAGGTGTGTTTTTGTTGTGATGTGTTCCCTCATGCTTGCGTTATGTGTTCCTGGATGAATCTTGTCACCCTTGTAGGTGCTTGGATATAGGAGTGGTTATGTGTCATAAACTTCCTCTATTTGTTCCATCATTCTTCCTCTATTATGTGTATTGATTTTTGACAAATTGGGGATGATGCAAAGTGTTGGGGGAATTTAGGCTTCCCTTCCATGTTGACCCAATTTTTTTTTTTTACTTTGTTTTCTTGTGCATTCTTCACATGGTTTGATATAGTAGGGGATGATGACTGCTCATCTATATACTATTACTAATATATATTTATGAGCAGCTCTGACCTTGAAATATCAGATCACCCCTATGCCCTTTGTTTGTGATGTTATTTTTGCAATCTTGGATATCTTTCTCTCTTATTTGCTTGAGTTGTACCTTGTATACATGAAAACATCACTCACAATATTTTGATTTTCGTGAAAATGCATTTCAGAGCTAACAAATATTTTCAAAAATATTTGCAAACTTTTTCAAGAATCACATTCTCAACTGGACCCCTAATAGAATGTGTTTACTTCATCATGGGTTCACAAAGAAAGAACTTGAAGAACTTTCCTCGAGGAGGGAGCAACTTTTCCTGTGGGAGAAGCCTTGACCTTCCCCTCATGAGGGGGAATTTTCTTCCTTTAGAATTCCTTGATGAAGTGAACATATTTCGAAAGGATTCCTTGATGTTGAATTGATTTGAGAAAAAATCTCTTTCACTTTCAAACAACATGTCCCTTGAGGGACTTTTCTTTCTTTTGAAGGGTTCCTAAAGGACCCTTTGAAATCCTTTCAATTTGTTGACTGGCCTCATGGATCAGTCTATCTATTTTCCCCGGATGGTCGCTTTTTTGTTTCTTGACATGATTTATCTCAGATTAACAAAGTTGCTTGTAGGTGCGCCTCAGAAGCTGATTTCCTAGTTTGACTTTGCAAATTCCTCTTACAATGGGATTCCTTCATGAGAGAGTACTTGGGGGAATGACTTATTTGTAGGTCTATGTGCCTATGAAGTGCTTACATCCTATTGGATTTTTCCATCATTGGTCTGAGGGCCTTCGCTGTACTTTTCTCAACTTCATAGTTCCATGGAGCTACAAAGTCCTTTTGTTCGAACCTCCTCAAGAGAGAGTACCTGTGGAGTCCTTTGCCTGCCCTGTGCTTTTGAGCTCGCCAGATTGCAGTTTGCTTCCTTGAAAGTTTAGATATTTGTTTCTAACTCTTCAATATACTTTACCAAACACTCATCAATACTCTTGCTCGCTAAAGTAGGGGAAAAATGTATAGGAGTGAATTTGCACCCTTTGTGTAAATTCCCCTTTTACATACTCTCACCTTAGAGAATCAAGTCTGAAGGTGAAATTCCATAGCACCCACCTGCCTTCCATCCACTTGGCAAGTGTTTTGTGCATTGATGAGAAAATTTTCATTAGGGACGCGAGCATGACACACAAACATCTACACAACATGCTGTCATCCCTAATAGATTCCTACCTCTAGAGTCTGTAGGGATGTTACACACTTGATTGGGGTTGAATTGTAATGCCTCTGTGCAACCAATCGACCAGAAATGGCTCCTTTTGGCCTCCAAATCTATTCATTCACTCTCACTTCAACTTCTTCACATTTATTCAATCTTCTTCACAATTTGGGATCTCTTGAGCACACTCTTGAAGCATTCTACTAGCATTTTCACAGCTTGAGCATTGCAGCAGCTTGATACTCCATCAAATTCACTTTTTCATGTGTGAGGCACCCATAAAAGTTGCAAGCTTGGAGTCTTGTGAGACTTCCCTTCATCACCACTATGGCTATGGTGAATTTTCCAAGTTTGTTGCTTACATTCTTCCTTCATTGGCCTTGAGAGCCTTTGGGTGGAAGTGGTAATGCTTCACTCTTCCCTTTTATTATTTGATAGAGTAGCTTGTATCTTTTGTAGTGTTCAATGTATCCATTTCTTTCCTTTATCATACTTTCTACTTTGTTGCTTTTCTGGTTGTTCGTGGAGGTGAAAACACCAAAGCTAGGATTTGACTGAGGAAAACCCCTATATAGCCCCAACAATTTTCCCCTCTTTCTTGTGTGTAGGTGAATGTGTGCGTGGAGTTCACTAGCGAATTGACACTTTTGTGAGTTAATATTCATCACCCTAGTTTTTATCTACTTACTTTACCGGTTTCACCTTTACTTTTCATACTGTATTATTTTATTTATTTCACTAAAATCAATTAGCTAGCTTGTCAGTAGGTTTCTGGTCTATTCCTTACTATATTTATCATTTTTTGGCCATATGGACACTAGTTCCCCAGAGAGACACCAGCGTGCTATGATATTGTCCTAGACTTGTGCTACCATCCTCGAATAGAGAGTTGTCTGAGGTGCAGTACAAACTCCAAAAACTAGGTCATCTAGCCCCAACCAAATTTTTGGGTCTGTAGAGTGAAAGAAGCACTTGAGAGTGATATTCATTCTTGATCCCCATCCCAAAAAATTTATTAGAGTGAGGTAAGTTAGGGTAGCTCTCCACTCTCGGCTCTCCATGACCAGGAGCCTTGACGTGGTTGGTCCCTCTCTCTTACAATGACATATTTAGCTTTTTTATATTTGTGGTTGCAAGATGGCTTCATTTTCGGTATTTTAGATTTGGTTTGTCATTATTATTTTATAGGTTTTGAGGACATTCTTGAGGGGTTAATTCTCCTCTTTGCAGATTTTTCTTTGGAGGATATTCTTGAGTCTCCTCATTCCATTGTTTCTTCCTTGATTGGTCATCTTCTTGATTTTGATGAGACATCTTTAGAGGCACTCAATTATTCTTTAGATATTTCATTTGCGAGACTTATTTCTCATTTATTCATGGAGTTATAATATCTTTCACATCTATGATTGGATCTCTTTCTTCCTAAGGGGAGATGTGGTTTGTCGTCATTGGATTTTCTTTTGGCTTCAAACTTGCTTTAGTGGTTTTTATGATACTTCATTATGAGGGGGAAATATAGTCTCTATCTTTCCCTTCATTGGAGGAGTTATTGTATTGTATCCTTGTGATGGATGTAGTTCTTGGGGGGTATTGATATTGAGACCTCCATACATCATAAATTCTATCACTTGTACATGATTTGTATTATATCTCTTTTTTGGAGAGGATTTTTGTCCCACTGGGTTTTCTCCTTTTCTTTGTTTTCCAAAGATTAGTTGCATTATTACTTGTTGATGGGTACCTAACATGGCCTCATTTTTGGGCCCCATATTTCATTTAAATATTGCATAGTATATCATAATTTAGGATCTTGCGTCATTTGCATAATAATTACACTCCCTAAGTTTCACTTATGGGGGATGTTGGTGTGAATGAGGTTATTTCCTAACTAGTCATTAGTGGGGACCTATTCACATGATAAGTTTACTTAGGAGTTAAGTTAGTCCTAGGTGTCATTTCTATAAGTTAGTTATAATGGAGCCATGTCTCATTATTTACTTTTGGTCATTTAGGAGTTTAATAGGTATCTCATGCATTTAATTTTTTGCATTGAGATTTTAATGTTTGTATCAAGGATAGTTTTCATACTTCATCACACCTTTCCTATATATTCAAGATGCTTGTACATAGTAACATATCATCAATCAATATAACTTTCATATTATCATGTTCATTGATCAATATTAATTCTCAATATTCATGCAAGCTCATCTTGCAACACTTTTTGATGGATGGTATCCTTCTTGGTTGATCCATTAAAGACTGCAGCTTCATTTGGGTGCATTAACATTTCCAACATGGTTCGCAAAGATGTTTCTTCATTCCAAATTTCCTAAACCCTCGAATTGCTTTCTTAGAATACCTACAAAGGACACTAGTTTTAGCTCTGACACTTCCCTCCAACTTGGGTGCCCAAAATGAAATGAAACATTACATTAAATTCCACAAAAGATAAAATACCAAGAGGAACTTGTTGCTTCTTTCCAATAACCCACTTGGAGAAGCCATACACTTATTTATTTTTCTACTTCACTTGTGTTTTACCATCCTGTTCTAGGTGTCCACATATGGGGAAAAACATTAATATTCATGTCCATAAGTCACCTTTATCGTTGCTATTTTAACCTATAACACCTAATGGATGTACTACAAACAATGGTGAGAATAAATATTACAAAATATTTTCCAAATGCATCCTAGGTTCCTAGGGACACTTTCCAATTATGTTGGAATCTTGACATAGGATTTACAGGGTAGATGAAACCTTAATCTTAACATTCTCCCACTTGACATCATACATTGTAAATACACTCATAGGAATCACAATAAAGGGAAAAACATGTACCACTTGAGTCTTCAACATGCTCATAACTCAACAAGATAGTTACAAAAAAAACCATGAGAATCACCATCAAGAAAAATACTCCTCACATACTCAAACATGCCACCTATGGAAGAAAAATGAACATGCCAAGATGAATCATAACAACTATCACTAAAACTTGCACTAATATTTACATGAACACAATAATCAAATTTAAATGATAAAAAAAGGATCTAAGTATTTTCCTTACTCATACCACATGGAATAGAAACTTGATGTAGGAGCATGTAGGGGTACTAGAAATCTTGCATCACTAAAAATATTGTTATTTCAACTTTGTTTATTTTCAATAAGGGATTAGGGGTTAGGAGAATAAATATTTTGATTTGTAACTTTGTAATTTACCTTGTGGTAAAATTACAATTGTAATTTTGGTGGGAATTATGTACTTATAAATATTTTTAAGGTGAAATTGGAAAAATACCCCTCTTGGGTGTCCCATTCTTGGTGGGGACTACTTGGTTGCATGTGGTTGCATTTTCAATTGCATGCCTTGCATGTATTTGCATGTTTGTGCCACAAGCATTGCATGTTGTTTCATGACCATATTTGGAGCCATCGGAACCACCGAGAATCTAGGAAAGTGTCATAAATGATCAAGGAGATTGGCCAAAAAGGCACCTATGTGAAGGTTATGAATGCAAGGAATTATTTTATATTTTGTATTTTTATCTCTCCTCAAGTTGGGAATTGGATTTAAAGGTGGTAATTAAAGGTTGATTTGGAAACCAATAATGGTTTTCTCCTCACACATTCTCTATATATTGATGCATATTCATTTAAAGAGGGGGCATTTTGGAGAATTGGTGGTTACATACCCGGATGCTGTTAGAATGATGCTTGAATGTGAAGAAATTATGTTGCATATTTTTGTATGAGTGAAACCTATGTTGTAAGGGAGCATATTTGAAAGGGAGATTATTCCCTCTTCATCAAAAACATAAAAAATTACAACTCATCCAAGCTAACCATACCTTAAACTAAGGTATATCATCATAGATAGAAATTTAAGCCATCAAAATACCAATCATAAAATGCAATAAAGTATATGTATATCCATACTCATATCTCAAATGAAACCTATCAATGCACAAATGACCACAAACAATGCCAACTAACAAAGTCTACATTAACATTGAAATAATCTCGAGGATATAAATAGTCCATATACAAGTCATCCCATTGCAAGAAAATGGGTAGCTAATCCACAACTTGCATCACTCATAGATCCAAATCCAATGAAACTTGAAAATTCATCATCACATTAGTAATAAAAATACCATTATATCAAAGAGGATAATCAAACATATGTCCAAAAATTCCCACTCACAAGTAATGTCAAATCTAAAAATAAATCAAGGAATACTAAGTCTACCTATAGAAATTCACGTAGAGGATGTGGATAATTCCTCTATTATAAAGAGTAAAGGAAACATATAATGATATGTGAACCCTACAAAAAAATTCTACAATAAATCTCTCACAACTAGTCTTCATAACTCTCCCAAGTTCTTCACACGTAATAAAAGAAAGAGATTGGTGCAGGGCACCTAGTTTTCATGATGTACAAGGGGGTTAAATGTTAGGTTTTTGTGTTTGAGTCACTTTTTTTTAATTTTTAATAAGGTCTATTTAGAACATGTTTGATGTTTTAGGTTAGTTGGAGTCATGTGGGGTCGGTCTTGTGAAAAGTTGTCAAATTTTGCAAAAGTTGTAAAAAGTTGCTCAAGCAACTTTGCACTTTTGAGTTTTGTGAGAAGTTGAATCAGTTGGGCTTTGAAAGATAGTTGTAATTGGTTGGGATTGGTTTTTGAGTGCTTAAATAATAATTGTGTATGTTGAGACACAGGTTGGTGATGTAGATTTGAAATTTGAAATAACAAAACTCTATTTTCTACGTTCTAAGAGCATAATTTGCTGCTATAGGGAATAGTACAACCTTGTACGGGATGGGAGTGCTCAAATATTGATTGGATCTGATGATGCTTTGAATTATTTTTATTTTTTCAGTTGGTTTCATTTGATTCCATCAAGTTAGGATAAAGTTAAGGAAAATTTATTAAAAGGTGTTTGAAACCCTCATTTAGGGTGTGTTTTGACAAAAACCATGATGTTCTTCCCATTCCACCAATGAACCAGTCTTGAAATTAGTGGAATGGGTGTAGATGTGTTATATTTAGTGTTCTTGAAGGTTTTAGGAGCAAGGGAGGAATATTGGTGAAGAGTTGTTGATGCCCTAGGTTGAAAACCCCATGATTTAGGCAAATGAGTCGCATATGAGTTAGTGTTTGGTAAAAACATCTTGGGAAATTATTGGTAGTGATTGAAAATGTTAGGGAAGACCTTGTTTGACATGTTTGAGCCAATAGTGTGAAGATTTGAAGTCTAGGTTTTGGAAACCTTGCTATTTCTCATTCAAACAAGCCTAATTAGGCCTCATTTAGAGCGTAGTAGCAAAAAATTGAAGGTTGTGTTACAAATTAACCCTCCTTGAAAATTATATATGTTTTCAAATGCCTTAATGGGTATCTAAATATGCAATTAGTTTTTGGGTATGAGGTCTGGTTTGGAAATTAGGTTGGAAAAACCACTTTTGATGTGCTACTAGGAGAATGGTGAGATTGTGAGAGGAACCCACTAAGTTAGGGTTCTAAATTTGTAAAACTTGTTTTTTTGAGTTGGTTTTGAGTTTTTTTGATATCTTCCACCATGATATACATCAAATTTGTATCAGAGCATAGGTAGGTATGTAAGGGATGAAAAGTGAAGAAAAAGTGAACAAGATTCCTCCAAAGAATAACACTATGGCTAGGGAAATGAATGAGATGAAAGAAAAGATTGCAAGAGAGATTAGAAGATTGAAGGAACTCCAAGATATGGTGGTAGAAAGTCTTGATGCTGTTGAAACTATTCAGAGAAGAGGTATGGTACTAGGTGATGAGAGTGACCCCAAAGAAGAAGGGGAAGAAGAGAATGAAGAAGAAGAGGAAAAGGAATTGGATCCTGATGAGCAGAGGATGGACAAGCTACTGAGATAAGTCAAGGAAGATAAAAAAAGGTAAAGATGGATGTACGTATATATGGAGTTAATTTTAATGAGGAAGAACTTTTGGATTGGATTGTAGCACTTGATAATTATTTTGAATGTGAAGGCATACCAGAGGAACAAAAGGTCAAGACAAAAAAAAAAAATTGAAGGGTCATGAACTATTATGGTGGGAATATGAAAAAACTGAAAGGAGGAAGAAAGGTAAGTCAAAAATTGTTTCTTGGGATAGAATGGTGGCTAAGCTTAAGGGTAAGTTCTTACCGGCTGATTATGTAATTTGAATGTACAAGAAACTTCAAGGCTTGAAACAAAGAGAGATGGATGTCAAAGCTTACACTAATGAGTTTTATAAATTGAGTATAAGAGTAGGTCACATGGAGGATGATGTGGAGAAGGTGGTTAGATATCTTAGTGGGTTAAGATTTAACATTCAAGATGAGTTAACTTTGGAAAATCCAAGAATGGTTGGGGAATGCTATCAAATGGAAATTAGGGCTGAATAAAAGCTAAAGAGAAGGAAAGAAAAGTCAACCAGGGGTAGAGGTAGAAATTCTAGAGGAAGAGGTTCATTTTCTAATGCAAGGCAGTCACAACAGAGCCGAAGATGCAAAGTAAAGTCCAAGACCAAGTTTCTGACCAGAGAGGTGGATTTAGAGGAGGTAGATCAGGTTTTAGAGGCAGATTTGTAGGTCAAGGGAGAGGTTCACAAGG
Source organism: Sequoia sempervirens (assembly GCA_007258455.2). Lineage (NCBI taxonomy): Eukaryota > Viridiplantae > Streptophyta > Pinopsida > Cupressales > Cupressaceae > Sequoia > Sequoia sempervirens. The sequence goes on along the minus strand of VDFB02347581.1, from coordinate 13,192 downwards.
ATTTATAGGAAGGTGATATTAATGCAATAAGTTTGGAAATCAAACATGGTAGTGCAATGAAGGTCAAGCCTCTACTTCACATGGAGGAGAAAGGAGAGCTCAATTGGTGCAAGAAGAGGACAATGAGAGTATAAACTCTCCATCACAACATGCTGCTCTAGAGGTTGGTGAATCACTCATGGTAAGGAGAACTCTCATCAAGGCATCGGTAGAGAAGGAGCCACCACAAAGGAAAAATATCTTCAAGACAACTTGTAAGTGATTGGATAAGGTTTGTAAAGTTGTCATTGATTCAGGAAGCACAAATAATATGGTTTTAGTTGAGATGGTTGAAAAACTCAAGTTGCCTAGAATACCACATGCCACTCCTTATAAATTTTCTTGGTTGAATGAGGGTCAATATGTTTTGGTGAATGAATAAATTTGGGTGGAGTTCAATATAGGAGGGTATAAGGACAACATTTTATGTGACATACTACCTATGGATGTGTACCATTTGTTGCTAGGGAGGCCTTGGCAATTTGATAGGCATGCTATGTATGATGGAAGGAGGAATACCTATGAGATAGAAAAATATGGAGTTTATTATAATTTGACACCATTAAAGGAGGAGGAAAAATGACAAACTAAGGGAGATAATGTGATGATGGTAGGTAGGAAGGAGTTCATAAAGGTAGAAGAAGAGAAGGACAGGGAGCTTGCAACCACTCCTAAATCTGAAAACATTATGACAACAAAAATAAAGAATGACTTGGTTGTGGAGATCCAAGATTGGTGTAAGAAGTATGTTTCCATGATGGTTGGAGAAGTGTTTCACACATTTCTTACAAAGGGGTTATTGGTCATTCAATTCTTGTCATGCTAGAGGTTAGTACACCTAATGAAGCAACAATTATGGGGATACCACAATAGATGGAAGAGATGGGAAGCAACGGTGAGAAGGTCAAAGATGAATTGCAAGGGAAAGTGAGAAAGTTCAAGAATACACCTAGAGTGCAGAAGAAAGAGGTTCATTACAAGGATGGAGGAGGTATAGTAGTAGGATTTGGTGCAGGAGCACCAAATCCACAATTTGCAAGGATGAATGTTTGAAGGTTGTTAGGTGATTTACTAGTTGTGTCAAGGGTAGATTAAGGTTTTTTGAGTATTTTCATGCTAAATAAAGTATTTGAAGACCATATTTTATGTAATAAGTTGATGATTGTGTCTTAGGAGTCAAGTTAAAAAATTACACAAAAATGCAAATATTGTCAAGTACAAAACAAAAGTTGTCAAAATGTAATTTTGAGAGAATTTGAAAGGTCAAGGTAGTTTAAAATGTAGGTATAAGAATTGGGAAGTTAAAAATTTGAAGTTAAATGTATTTAAATTCCTCAAAAAGGTTCAATGAAGGATTGATGAACTTTGGATGGTGATTTCCTTGAATAAAACAACGTTATTTTATGCTAATTCATTGGTTTTTTGAGTTTTTCTCTTTTTGTACAGACCCGTACGGTTCTTAAATGCTTTGAAATTATTTGTATCATGTTTTAGCATGAATTAGATTCCAATTGGTTCCATTTTGAGAGTCTATATTTAAATTTAGTGGGAGAACTTTGTAGATTTCTAAACCTATATGTCACAAGCCAGTGAAGGCTCTGCTTGAGAATTTAATAATGTAATCTGCCATTCCATCCACTGTTCCAATTTGTACCTTGATGGAATGGAATAATAAATGGTAGTGTAGGTTTTTACATGTATTAGAGGGTAGAGAAGAGAGTTGTGTTTTCTGGGATGTTGCCCTAGGGTTAAAATTGAGTGTTTTTCATGTGAAAAAGAGGTATTGAGATGTGGTTTTGATAAAATGCTAAAAGAACAGTGTGTGTAATGAATTTATGAGTTTGTACAAGGATTTTGAAAGGTGTTGGATGCATTGATTTGGTCTGAGAAGCCTGGGTTATATGATTTTCAATAAACCCTAGAGTTTTGTTTGTAAATGGAGGGTTTTACAAAATAACATCATAGTGGTCATGGTATGGACTTTTGATTAGGCATTCTATGGTTTTGCATCACAATTTTAACTTTTTCAAGTGATTTTTGATGAAAAAAATGAGTTTAAGAAGTGGTTCCTTTGTAATTTAGGGCTAATTTAGTTGCCTTCAAAATAGGGCAGTCTATTGAATCTTAATGTTGGGACAAGGAAACCTTGTGAGATATTTTGGGATTTTATTTTGGGGTTTGTGGTGAACTTTGATTGGTGTTGGTTTGGCATTTGTATGGCCTTCTCCAAAAGCTATCTCCATTTTTTTGATTCTTGAAGGCTAGAAGCCTCTTATTGAGTGTTATTGTGATCAAAGGCAAGGTTCTTAGTTGGAGACTAATAATTTTGTGTTGGAAGAAGTGTTTCCACCACCTTGCTTGCATCAATAATGATGCAAATTCCAAAAAATTCTCAAGTGAAGAATAGGTCCAAGATCATCTATCAAGTATGCCTCTGAAGTTGGAGCATATTCTTGGTGCCAAAGAATTCAAAAACACAAAGGACAATGCCTATTTCCAGTATTTGATTCATTGGAAAGGTTTTCCAAATGGAGCTGTCACTTGGAGGTTAGAGAATGATGCGATCAGGCATGATTTTTTCATTGTAGCATTGCCCTCAAGGGGACTTGAGTCAATTTTGCCCAGGGAGTATGGTGTAGGGCACCTAGTTTTCATGATGTACAAGGGGGCTAAATGTTATATTTTTGTGTTTGAGTCACTTTTTTTGTTTTTAATAAGGTCTATTTAGACCATGTTTGATGTTTTAGGTTAGTTGGAGTCATGTGCGGTCAGTCTTGTGAAAAGTTGTCAAATTTTGCAAAAGTTGTAAAAAGTTGCTCAAGCAACTTTGCACTTTTGAGTTTTGTGGGAAGTTGAATCGGTTGGGATTTGAAAGGTAGTTGTAATCAGTTGGGCTTGAATTTTGAGTGCTTAAATAATACTTGTGTACATTGAGACAAAGGTTGGTGATGTAGATTTGAAATTTGAAATAGCAAAACTCTATTTTTTGCATTCTAAGAGCATAATTTGCTACTATAGGGAATAGTACGACCTTGTACAGCCTGGGAGTGCTCAAATATTGATTGGATATAATGATGATATGAATTATTTTTCTTTTACAGTTGGTTTCATTTGATTCCATTAAGTTAGGAGAGAGTTAAGGCAGATTTACTGAAAGGTGTTTGAAACCCTCATTTAGGGTGTGTTTTGGCAAAAAACATGATGTTCTTCCCATTCCATTGACGAACCAGTCTTGAACTCAATGGAATGGGTGTAGATGAGTTATATTTAGTGTTCTTGAAGGTTGTAGGAGGAGCAGGGGAGGAAGATTGGTGAAGAGTTGTTGATGCCCTAGGTTGAAAACCCCATGACTTAGGAAAATGAGTTGTATAGGAGTTAGGGTTTGGTAAAAATATCTTGAGAAATTTTTGCTAGTGATTGAAAATGCTAGGGAAGACCTATTTTGACATGTTTTATCCATTAGTGTGAAGATTTGAAGTCTGGGTTTTGGAAACCTTGTTGTTTCTCATTCAAACAAGCCTAATTAGGCCTCATTTAGAGCATAGCAATAAAAATTTGAAGGTTTTGTTCCAAATTAACCCCCCTAAAAATTAGATATGTTTTCAAATTCCTTAATGGGTATCTAAATATGGAATTAGTTTCTTGTTATGATTTTTTTTTTGGAAATTAGGTCAGAAAAACCACTTTTGATGTGCTACTAGGAGAATGGTGAGATTGTGAGAGAAACCCACTAAGTTAGGGTTCTAAATTTGAAAAGATTTTTTTGTTGAGTCACTAAGTTAGGGTTATAAATTATAGATCAAGGAACTTCCATGTTATCACCAAATAAAAATGAACAAAACAAGATCACATACATAGTGATCACCATAGCTCCATAAAAACTTCAACACCAATGTCATGTGAATAAAAATATGTAAGAATAAGAACTAGACCAAAGAGATAACTTGATAATAAAATCATATCCTTGTTCCACACTAACATGTACCAATTTGTGAAAAATAAGATATCCTTCAGCATTCCCAAATTGAAAGGATATCAAAATCTAAAATTCAACTCAAATAAAAACATGGAATAATATATTTACACCTCTCAAGCCTAAGGTAGATAAAATAAAACAATAATTCCCACAACAAAGGGAATATGCCCAAATCCAAAAAATATTTCTTGTAGCTCTCCAAATAAGTCCTTAGAACTAGACCCATAGCTCAAGGCCAAAATAATGAGAACAATGGAAATCCAATAACCATGCATCTTCTTCTTAACAATTTTTAAAACTTTAATATTCAATATTAACTCATATGAGAAGATAAGATTTACAAAATAAAGAATGTATATGATATTCAAGTGCATAATGCCTCTCAAATTATTCACTTGTTGAGTAGACCAAGAGTAGGATATAAGATTGTCCTATGCACACACCACCACAAAATTACAATAATAAAGGGAATTCTTCTCTTCAGGTTCATAATGGTTTCACATCCATAACCTAGTGTTGGCTCCTCAATATTTTTATTAAAATACTCATCAAATAATAACCATCTCAATGTGCGATATCATAAACAAGATATCTCATAGCCTCACCAAAGTCTCCCTAATTTCCATGAGCATCCACCAATCAATCCATGTCAACTTCAAATGTATCCCTACAAAATTATGAAGTTCCAAGAAAATTATTAATACTCAAAACAAAAGAGAATAAGGGCAATCCCACAATATTGAGTCCCACTTTTGGGACAATAAAGTTTTTGGAGGGAGGAGGAACAATTTAATAGAACACCTTCATTCAAAGAAATATCTTTGAATGAAGGTCCTTCACTTGAAGGTCTACATACAAAGACCTTTGATTAAATGTTAACCTTCAAGTGAAGATATGTTCCATAAGAATATAATTTTTACATAGAGGCCTTCAAACAAAGGTGCCTTCGATCAAAGGTTTGACTGTCAAACGAAGGGGCATAGCATGATAGTTTTGGTTTCTACTTAAAAATTTCCTCAAAAAATCTAGTTTCAAGCCTCGGGTTGGACCTTCAAATGTAGTTAACTTGAGAAGATATTTTTTAAGATTGTAGCCCTCAAAACGAGCTTTTCAACAAGTATAGTTTTGATATTTATTTTATTTTATCATGTATTTAGTTTTTAATTTTTACTGAATATAGATTTTTCATCGAACATCAAACTCTTCAATCTACAGAGGTGGAAAAATAGTAAACCATTATATTTTTTTTTCAAAAATACCTTTGCACTAGGTATCAAGGTCCTTGTTTCATCAAAAAATATTGAATTTCAATATATACGCAACAAATTATGCTAGACGACATACACCTATGTCCAAATTATAGTTATAGTGACTTCAAAAATTAATTTAAAAAATATTTAATAAAAAATTATGAAAGCATGCCAATAGTGGCATGGTGTGATGGTTAAGTTGTGTTTTTATTCTTACCATCAAGGTTCAAACCCCATTGGGGTGTAATTGTTGAGATTTTATATTAGGGATGAGGTCCCCTGTTTGTGACTTCATTGGCTCATAGCTCTGGGTCAAAAGAATTTACCCCTCTTATAATTTTCTTTGTATAAAAACATATCTATGCATTAGATATTGATGTTAAGAATCTATGTATTAAAAATTAGCATTTTATCCTTTCTAGAAAAAAAGTTATGCTAGACAACATAAATGTTACTTTTTGAAAATGTTGTTTACTATTAAAAACTAGTTATTAAAGGAGTTATTGAAATATTCATGATTTATTTCAAAATAATTAATTTTTTTTTAGAATCTTCACATAAACCACCACAAATCACTAGTTCACATCATCTTAAAATTCTTAACGGTTTAGTTGCTATAGGTCTTAGAAAGTGAAGATTTAGTTAAAAATGTTGATATAAATGTCCATCTTGGCCAAAAAGTGGGAGCCATTATTGTGGGACTACTCACAAACAAGACCATTGTCAAAGTTTCAACTATAGAAGATTAGGAACATAAAATGACATCATGATCTATCATCTCCTTCTGAGAGATCATATGCTCCAAATGAACATATCACAAAAAAACACCTCACCAAAGACTCAAGATTCGTCCATGGAAAACCAAAATGTCAACATCTTCAATCACGTGAAGATAAGCAGCCACAATCAAATGATGGATCTTTATCACTATTAAAGCCCCCTTATCACTATTAAAGCCCCCATTGAATCGTGTAATGAAACTCTCTAGGCATCTTGATAACCATCTCCTAACTGAAGATCCTCCATGGTTCTAACATAATCAAATAACTCAACACCATGAGCTCCCAAATTGTAAATTCAAACCACAATCTCCAAACCAAGAAGATGCAATTACCACTCATCCTGTCAATAGAACAAAATATGTCATTAAAGTTTCACTATAATCTGAAGGAAAAATCCAAGAGATCATTATGAAACAAACCATTACAAAAGGCCATCTATCTTATAATAACAAATTATCCATGCCTCACTACACACTGCTCCAAAAACTTAGAACCAAAATATTGAACAAATAATATAGAGAAAATTATGTAATTACATAAAGCTCCCACTGAAAGTAATCATTGCCAACACTCTATTTGAAGTGAATAGAGCTTCTCATGCACCATAAACTATTGCTATAGATTTAAATGAATAGTTTAGGTACTCCCAATAAACTTTTGTCACTGCAATAAACATACCAATGTGATAATTTTGACCAAGAATAAGGCCTACCAAACATAATCCACATAAAAAAATTACAATATATCCAAATATGCAACATCTCAAAGGAGAAATACATAATCAGTGCCTCAATCTTAAATAATTGAAAAATACATTCAACCCCACATCAATAACAAGCAAAATAGAGATAATTAGATATAACATGTACATATCCAAGACTTAAACACCAAGATCAAAGCTAGACATGATTTTCCAAATAAACCCACATAAGAACAACCATAGATCAATAAGGACCCTCCAAGTAGCCATGCAAACCGGTAACTATTTCCATCTAGAATATACTAAATAGAGTCTCATCATAGATCTACATACCAAAATTTTTTGGTTAACATGTAAAACCTACAAAACCATCTCTATAAATTTGAAATCCATTTAAACATGTAGACATTCACATAAAACATGACATATAAATGATGGAATAACACATATCCACAAACCTGCACTTGAAAAACAAGAGAAAAAATACAAACCCAACATGAAAAACACGTTGTCCAAGAGCTTAAATCATATGAAAAATATCAACTCCACAACTCACAAAGAGATCATTCACTAATCTTATAGTGGTTTCAAGTAACCAAGGACTAAAACCATGAAGCCAACATAAGCATTTCATTTTTTAATCCAAATAATGGGTGTTTCTCCATGTGACCAAGATGTCAAAAGTACCCATCCAACATGAATACATTGTCACTACACATAACCACAAGGTAAAGGAACAAAACCATAAAACAAGAGGATACACATATTGTCAAATAAGATCTCCAAGTTACCAAAACATAACCAACTCCATAAAGATCCATAATCACAAGTTTTCAATGCCCAACATAGATCATTTTGAAAATATACATGGCTTCCAATACCATAGATATGAAGAAAAGTTAACTCAAATAGCATTAATTGAAACCCCACAAGCCTACAAAAACCTTCAATTTCTTCTAACAAATTCCAATAAGCTTGCTAGGCTAAGAAATAAAAAACAACAAAATACCCAAAACCAAGTTAACCTTCAACTTTGATACCAAATGTTGGGAAATTTTGATCTCTATCCAAATAATAAAGGTATGAATTCAATGGATGAGATAGAAGGCTTGGATTACTACAATATGAAAATATGAAACTTATATGCAAATCTAAAATTAAGTGACCTTAATATGGAATATGTGAAGCATGGCATGTGGGATGTGTGGATTCATGCTTGGACACATGAGGATGCATTGTGAGGCTTGATGCTTCAAAGGTATTCATTGTAACTCTTGTATTGCTTTATAGTTGAATAATATGATGGAGTATGGATGCTTTTGTAGGCTAGATTTTTCCTTCTTGAGGGTTTTCCTAGAGTATATGTCTTGTGTTATCTTGTGTCTTGTCTTTTTGAACTATGCATTATGGTTACTTGTATGCATGCTTTTCTCTCATGGGGTTATGTAGGAAATGAAATAAGTTTGTGGGTTGAATGTAATATTTCCTAATAAGTGGTATTAGGAGCTTCATGCTTGATATATTTTGTTATAACCCTAGTTTGAGAGATTTTATCAAAGTTGAAGCCATGTATATGCATGTTATATTTGAGGCATTACAAGATATGGAACACATGTTGCAGGTGTTTGTTTGCATATTTGGGCTTTTGGGTTGTCAAGATTTGTTGGGTGTATTGCAGATATGAAGTTTTCAAAATATGGGTCAAAGCAAAGTTGTTGGTATGTGGTGACTAATCATACAGATCAGACACTCTTCATGTATCCTCACCAAGGTCTAGGGTCAGGCTAGGCCCTGGGTGGGGGTTCTGCCCCTGAGAATTTCTTTTTCCCATTTTTTGCTTCATCATAAAAAAAGAAGAAAAAACTGACTTTGTAGAACCCCAATTCTAGAAGCTTCTAAAAGCTTGTTATGAGTGGTTTGGATGGGGTTGCAGTAGGGAATTATTAGAAAGATTGTAATATGTTTTACACTAGATAATAAAACCATTGGATGGTTGTGGTTTTGTGGATATAGCCTGGATTGGGTGAACCACGTTAAATTCTCTATGTTGTCTTGTTTCTGCTATAATTTTTTGTGTTTTATTTCTGTGTTTTATTGATCAAATCTACATTTAATTGTTAGATATCTACCTTCTAACCCTAACAAGAAGGTTTCTTGGTTTGAGTTTTCATATGAGGGTTTTGTATAGAAAATTTCATGGATGACCTCTTGAGACAAAATAGACCTCACCATTGGATCCAGGAGGTCTGAGGCATGAAAAAAGACAAAATTTTCCCTATTTTGGAGAACTTGAAAAAAAATGCAATTTTTTTTAGTAAAAAGACCTATTCAACAGACAACCTACCCTAGAAAAATATTATTATTTTTTCCTTTGTTAAAAATAAAATTAGAAAAAATATTTGTTGGGCCAAAATTTTTATTCCCGCAAAACCAAATAAAAGTGATTAAAAATTTAATTGAAAATTAAAAAATATATATAATTTATTTATTTATTTATTTTTTTTGGGGGTCCATAGACTTTCGTGATTTCTACAACATCCTGTCTATCACCATGTCAGTCCTGCCAACAGTCCATCCATTCCATGCCCATCGCCTATAACCACCATCAAGAAATAAAATATCCTTCCAAACCACCATTCTGCCTCTGAATGTTCCCATCCTCTGTCAGTCCCATGCCCACCGGCCCGACACCATCTGCCTGTCCACCCAACCACCTCCCAGCCCACCCACTCTGCCTCCATCAATGTCTCCATGTCTATTTTTCAACTTCTTGTAGTCATCGGAAAGCTATTTCGTGCTCTTCATTGTGGGATAGCTTTGGATGGCTGATTTTGCTGTTTTGACCTATTTTTGGAGCCTGAAACACATATGTTCTTGATTACACTATTTTGAGCATAAATTTTACATACAGAGTCAAATTTTTGATTTCGAATAGGTGTTGGAGAGCATGTAAAATGTACTTCATAGTGGTTTAGATTGCTTATCATTTTGTGGAGAAGGACAAGTTTGGTACTTGTTTGTTCACTTGTAGGTGCCTGAGATTCAAGGTGTGATTGTGTGAGCATCTAGATGAGTCAAGAGGTGAAACCTTGAGGGAGTACATATTTTTTATATGATATTTATGATGGTACATCTGATTATCAGTTTGGTGCTTCCTGGTAAATGTTTACATGTGTTTTTTAGAGTTGAATTTGATGGTGATAGGTACACATGTTGTCTTCAATTTTGAGGATATGGTTGACATGAGTGGAGACTTGGAGTTTTGTATGGGTGATAGTTGAGTGTAGGTACAATGTTGGCTATGGTTATGGTGTCATGGGTATGTAGGTACATTTATGCATTGGCACGACATGATCATGTATGTGGTTGTTTGGTAGTGATATGGTTTGATGATTAGGAGGTTGTTCTTATCTCCTTGATGCTTGTTTGGTTCCTTGACTGTGGTTACTCATTTGTGGACATGTTTGGAAAATAAAATCTATGGTTATTTGTTGTTTGAGTCTTGATGTCAACAAGATTATCTTCTTTGATATCTCTATTTGTAGGTTACTGATGTGATGATGAGTTTTCATGCTTCATTGTTTTCATCATGGGTTATGCAGGTTTGTGGATTAGCTACCCATTTTATTGCAGTGAGATGACTTGATGTGGACTATCTATATCCACAAGGTTGGTTTAGTGTTGATGCATATATTGTTAGTTATCCTCATCCATGGTCATTTGTGCATTGGTATTTTCTTTGAGATGAGAGAATGGATGGTTATAGTACTTGATTAGTCGATTGTTGGGACTTGTAGTGTGGTTTGTCATGATGTCATGATAGCTCAATACATTAATTGGTTATACAATTTTAGTGGAAGCTTTTGATAGCGATGACTTGGTGGTGTAGGATTCGTTTTTGATGTTTTGATGGTGGTTGTATTTATCTTCTTGGTTTAGAGATCTTGGTTTCACTTGTATGTTACTGACATTGCAGTTGATTGTGTGTAGTCCTGAATGATCTTCATGGAGGAGATGGTAGTAATGATGCCATTTGCAGTAACTTAGTATCATGATTTAGTGGGAGTTGTTGGCAGTGACATGGATGCATCATTGGTGATGTTTATCTTCATGTGATTGGAGATGTGAGTTCTTGGTTTAGAGTATATTTGATATTATGTCATGGTTTACTCTTGATGCTAGCTTAGAGTTTTGACATGATATGGGTTCTCTTGAGACTAGGATATTTGCATTGGTGCATGTGATATCCTAGGAGGAGATGGTTAGATCATGTTGTCATGATAGGTTCCTAATTCTACGACTAGAGCTTTGACATTGATCTTGGTAGTTTTCTTTGTATTGAGTATATTGATCATTTTCCTGATTACTTCATGATGGTGCTATGTTGCATTTGGAGTTTGGCATGTATTGATTGCTTAAAGGTGCTCATGGATACTTGGAGACGTGGGTGAGATTGGAGTTCTCTTGTGATTAGAGACATTTGCTTGAGATGGTTACTCTTTGGAGGTTTCAACATGAAGATTGAGGAGGTTGTTCTTGGAGTGATTCATGATGACTTGGTTATCTTGGAGGAGCATTCTCATTCCCCACTCATGGTCTACTAAAAAAATTATCATTTGAGAGGTATTTTCCCATTATTTCTTTCAAATGTGTTATGTTTCATGTTTTTATTTCTCATGGGAATGAGTTGATTCATGGTGATTGATTTTGGAAAATCATTTGAGGATTGTTTAGCATGGTTTTATGATGCTTTATCTTTCATAGATATGGATCTTGAGTGATGGATAGTTAGCTTTGGAGGATTCATTTGAGAGATTTTTAGCATGGTTATGTCATTATGCATTTGAGTTTATGTTATCATCCATTGATTAAGAGTTTAGGAGATGGTTCATGGGATGATTTTCAGATTTGGGAATAGTTATTTTGAGTTTGATCTTCTTGGTTAGAGAGGCTTACATCCATGTTGGCATTGTTACATGATTCATATGTTATTTGATCTAAGAGATTGAATGTTGTTTTGGATGTTGTTGAGGATTCTCATTTGGGGTTGTTAGGAGATCATACTTGATACAACATTTCAATTTTGAGGTGTTGGTAGAAGGAAATTTTATGGTTTATAGGTTTTCTTTCTTCATGGTTCCTTCCTGGATGTTCATGTTCATATGATTTGGGAGGATGGTGGCAACATGTTGTGAGAGATTATGTAGCTATTTGGGTTGCATGCATGTGGATCATTTTTATTGTTCTTGGTACTTCCTTATTGATTATTTATCACACCTTGATATAGTGTTGATTAGTAGACTTGACATGCTTTGACATTACCCATTCAATGGGAGTTCTTGGATATGTATGTTCTTCATTGATAGGTTTGATACAGGGAGCTTGTGATTGTGGTTTATTGGTTTCATATGTTCTTGGCATGAGTTTATTGATGTATTGATACCTAGGAGGTATGGATGGTTGGATGTGTTAGCATGTGTCATGGATGTTATTTTTGATGATGTGGGTTCTTACATTTGATATCATCTTGTTTGGATCCTTTTTATCGCTTAGATTTGATGCTTGTGTTCTTGGATTGGTGCATCTTCACCTTGGCATGTTCCTTTTCTTCCATATGTGGCACATTGGAGGATGAGAGGAATTATTGCTTGAGATGGTGGTCACTTTGTTCTTATTGTAGGTATCTTGATGGAGCACAAGAGCATGCTATAGATTCACATGGTTGCATGTATGGCTATGTTGATGTATTTCATTGATTTATCCCTTATGCAATGTATACAACAAGTGGGAGAATGTTGGGATATGGTGTTGTACACCATTGCATAAAATGATTTATTATAATATTATAATTAAATAATCATTTAGTTGTCATGCACCTAGGTGGTGTGGTTAATCACACTAGGTAATTATTTGGGGACCACTTGTATATTGTATTTTAACATTGTACTACTATTTAATGCATGGGAGACATGTGATAATAATTTAATATTGGAGAAAATATTAAATAAAGTGAAAAATTAGTACCCAATATTAAATAAGGGATTAGTGGTTTTATGGCACATGGTTTTATCTTACCACTTGTGTTATATTTGTGTGAGCTTGAATCTATAAAAGCAAGCACATGTTTAGTAAGGTTGGTTGGGTGAGTGGTTTGTCATTATGGAGTCTTTCTAAGGAGTGCATATATGAAGCATGAAATGTGATGTGTGGATTCATTCTCAGACACATGAGGATGCATTGTGAGGCTTGATGCTCAGAGTTATTTATTGTAACTCTTGTATTTCTTTATTGTTGAATAATATGGAGTATGGATGCTTTTGAAGGATTGGTTTTTCCCTCTTGTAGGGTTTTCCTAGGGTATATCTTGTATTATCTTGTGGCTTGTCTATTTGATCTATGCATTATGGTTACTTGTATGCATGCTTTTCTCTCATGGCTGGGTTAT
>VDFB02347580.1:0-21185 GCA_007258455.2 Sequoia sempervirens | reverse complement strand
TATCATCACCTTTGAGAGATAAGGTTTAGGAGAGAAAACATGGTGTAACACCAAGGATGTCTCACCCAAAGAGCTAATAGAATATGAGCATAAGTGGTTGGTCAGGAGCTCCCAATGTTAGTAAGTACAATTTTTTTAATTTTTTTTTAATGCTAAGAATGCCATAAAGAAAGGTCAAATATATTTTTAAAATAAAAACCTTTGCTAATCTATATATTTGACCCCATGAGCACATAAGTGACCTCATTCATGTGGAACTAAACTAGTTCCCACAAAATTGATGTATACCATGGATGTGATCCATGTAACTAACCTATCACACATGAAAATTATTTATAATATGTATTCAATTTTGTTTTTAATTATAATCATTTACTATCAATTTTTTTGTCATGATAAGATACTAATTTATTTTGTTTTTTTATGCATATGTAGAACAAGTTGGAAATTAGATAGTGGCCTCATAAGTACTAATTGTAGAGTATATGTTTGTTGGATCTCTTAATGGATAAAAAAAATCGTATATAGAGTAGGATTTTGATGTATGAGGTAATCTTTAATACTTAGTTATGATATTTTGACCACATTTAAAGAGGTGGGATTTAGATTAAAAAAATCATTTGTCAACAAGTAAGATGATAGTCACACTACATGATGTGATTTATTCATCAATCTCTTTTATGGGGTAGATAGGTAGTACTGTGTAACAAGCCTAATGTTTAACCCAATGAATTTATGTATGTTTTAACCCACATGTGAAAAGTATACACTTATAATTTTTATAGCAATTGGTAAAATTTTTCTTTTCTATTTTAATAACAAGATGCACATTTGAAATAATCCCATTTCAAACTCCCATTGTATTTAAAAAAACTCCCATTGTATTTAAAAAGAAACATTACAAAATCCCAAGTAAGGATTTCATATTACATAATCCAATGTAATAATAATATTTTTCAATTACAATTTCTCAATAAAGATAGAGATACATGAATACATACATAGCTTCCAAGAGCTTCAATGAAACAAATATTCAAATGGTCCATATGTCCTTGTTGGCATACATCCTCAAATTTTGGCTGCCAACTGTATGAGGGAGAGCGTCACTCAAGCACTTTTGTACCAACCATAGACTTATTGCAATCCCCCGCACATCTACCTAACTGGTAAGATGGCCCTATCATTTGACGAAGAGATTGGTCTAGTAACCTCATAATACTAGCCTTCCTGAGCATGGTGTTGTGTCGTACATAACTAGAGCTACCATACATTGGTTACAACCTACATGCATGATGTTCCCTTCCTAGTTATGCAAACCTAGCCCACAGTGAACTGACAAGTGTAAACAGTGGCTACTTACACTACTTTGGCCAAAGTTTGATATAATCATTTGCTCGGAAGCAAAGTCGTATGTTCACCCACCCCTTAGCCCAGTTTGGTATTTTATCATTCATACTCTTTTCAAGATCATAACACACATTCAACCAAAAAGGTGATGACATAACTAAGTGACCAACTAGGTTAGTCCCATCCATGAATTATCGAGCTATCTCTCTTTGTTTCTCTTCCCATATATCTCTCTCTCCCTCTTTCTCTCTCCCTCTCTCCCTCTCTATTTTTCTAAATCCACTCTTAGTCTGTTTGTCTCTCTATCTATCTCGCCGTCTCACTCTCCCCCCCTCTATATATCTCATTATATCTTTATCACTCTTCTCTTCCTCTCCATCTCTCCCTCTCTATCTCCCTATCTCTCTTTATTTTTATCTCTCCTTCTATCTCTCTCTATCTCTCTATCCATTTCTTCCCCTCTTCCTCTCTCTCTCTATCTTCATCTCTACCTCTATTTTGATCTCCCCTCTATTTTTTAGGCATGTCTCCCTCTCTATATCCATCCATCTCTATCCATCTCTCTCTCCCTCACCCTCTTCCTAAACATCTATATCTATCTCTTTTCCTATCTCCATCTCTCCATTTTTCTTCTTTCATCTCTCCCTTTATCTCTATCTCTATATCTCTACATCTCTCTTCTGATATATCTCTCCCTCTTTATATATCACTTTCTATCTCAATCTCCTTACTGCCCCTACCCCCACCAAGCCCCAATGGATCCTAATTATCTTCATATTTCAGAGATTTAGTTTTAGTCATTTTTGGATCCCTATAAGTGGATGCATAGTTGATTTGAAGTTATCACTTCTTGATTGAGACCATTGTTGCACAAACACCATTTGCTATATGATCTACCAATCAACCTCATATACTCCACAAATGTATGCAAAAAATACACCAATTATTTTTTTTGTTTTTGAGCGACTTTCTACACCTCTTCGATGTACCCATTGCACACCAAGGTGTGATTGCTAGTTTAATGGTTTTGAAATTAATTATTGAAGACATACCATGCACTCATGCAATATGCCTAAAGTGTTGATGTTATCTTTATCTTTTGATAACAATACAATGTGTAATTGAAGTCTATGATGATTTTCCTAGATGATCATAATGAATTGGAACTAATTCTTTTATACAACAGCCTGACATGAAATTTAAATATTAGCATGGTTAGCCTAACTTATAATAGCTTGCCAAAAAAAATCCCATTAAATTCATTTTTAAATTTGAATTCATAAATTTGAAAGTTAAATATAACTTTGATCTGAAATGGTGATGTTAAAAACTCACAGTGTTTAAATCCAGAAACTTTAACACTTGATTATTATGAACTGTGAAACTTGATGCTATTAGTTAAATATAAATTATGAAACCTACCCAAAATAATAAATACATCAAATTCGAATTTAAAACTTAAAACTTTAAATTGTGAAACTTATTATTATGAAACCTACATCAAAATAATAAATCCATATTATTATGAGCCAATCAGACTGAATCCAATCAATTGAATCACATCTTGAGCAGGTAGTGGGGAAAAGCTCTAGATTTGACAACACTATGACAGAGCGTCAGACCGAATATCGGTTAAGGGTGCGTGTTCAATCCACCAATTTAAGGAAAACCGTAACTGGAAATTATAGGATCCGATAAAAACCAAAGCGAATTGGAAATGAGATGAATACAATTATTAATAATCCATTCATTAAAAGAAAGAAAAACCAGTTCAATAAATTCTTTAAAGGTTGCGTGTTCGATCCACCATCAATGAAAACATATCTGGAAATTCTATGAGCCAATAAAAACCATAACGAATTGGAATCGAGATGGATGTAATCTGATAATCTGTTCAATAGAAGAAAGAAAAATGAGTACAAAATTTGGGGTCAGCTGTATTGGTATTTGGTATGGTAATTGGTATAATCCTACATCTCCTTCCAACAGGTAGTGAAGAGTATAATTTACAATTGTGGAGAGGGGACATGAATCATTTGAAAGAATAAACATTTATGAAGGAGACCAACAGCTGAGATACATCACACGCCTTAACGATTCTTCCCCGTCTGAGTGCTGCTTCTTCTTCTCTGCAAAGTTCCTCCTACTCGCCCTCTCATCGGACTGGGAAAGCGCTAAAATAGAGGATGCAGCAGCGGCACCAAATGAAAGCTCAGCCATCATATTATGTAGATGTTTGAAATGAATGCTCCGATCTCTGAATCCGTAAATGGAAGCAACACTCACAGCTACGAATGCCTTTGGAATACTCATTTTTCCAGGGATGAGAAGCCAGGAGAGAATGTGTAATCTTAATTAAGATAATGCGAACAAGGGAGGAATATAAAGATAATTCAGCATTCCAGGCAGACATTAAAACAAGAGGCGGGCAATACCAATGGCGAACGGAATGAGATTGAAATCCCGTGGGTGGTTTTATAGTCCAAAGTGGGCCCCTGCCCACCACTTGGCATTGTCACCACCATGATACATCTCCCCTGGCAAGCAGATATTAACGGAAAACTACTCTGTTCCTTTCAGTGGAATATAATTAGCCGATAGGCTTTCAAGTCCACAACTGACTGGAAAACCTGTCTCTCGCCGCTAAACCATTGTCTCACGGTCGATAATCCATTTTCAGTTGCAAGGCGCTCAGAAAATCTGTTGAACAACTGTCAAAAAAAACTTTTGACTTCTGTACGATCGGATTAAAATTGTGGGCACCCCACTGCATTGGGGGATAGCTTAAAAAACCAGCCATTGACGCAGGCATAAGTATTTGGCGCCCTCTTTTCAACAAAAGTAGTTCATTACCTCCTCACCTCACCTCACTGCGGGTGCTTTCGAAACCGCGACGTTGCAGAAGACGGGGACTGGCCTTCATTCGCAGCGGAAACGTTCTCAAAGGCGAGTAATCACAGCTCAAACAAAGACTCGTTGGGGAAAACAAACACTCTGCTGTCCCTCTCTGGATTAATTTGGTTTGGGGAAGAAGGATCGAGGAGGACTTCACCATTAAAAGTATTTGGGGAAGTTGATGAACATTGAACGATGCAGGTAATGTGGCCCCGAATGATGGCAAACAAATGGCTTCGCCTGAAATCAGGTGGGCACAAATTCAAGAGCGATGCAGAGGACGAAGCTGCTGATGTCCACTTCTCCAATGGAGTTCCTCCACTCAGTGGTAAATACCACACTAGCTATGTGCCTCTATAAATATAATAATAATAGTTTGAATAGAATGTTGTTTTTATTGAATGGGAGTTTTCAATTTTGCAGACAAATGGACCAAGCATTGTCCAGCGCTGTTGTGGGGACCGTCAGAGACTGTATGGATGAAATGTATCGATAATTACTGGTTTTTATCCCAAACTCATTTATTTCGTAGAGCTGACTGCAAATTTCTGGATACTGAGAAATTACTGTACGAAATTTCAGGTCTCATAGATGCGATTGAATAAGGCAAAGATGGACCACTCGAAGCTTTACAAAAGAAAAAATCAGTGGAGAGAAATTGTAAATGTCCTCACATGCATAGTACCTAAACATATTTTGTAGGGATTAATAATCACATTTGATGAACAAGTCTTCCATTCAATTTGAAGGGAAACTTTCTTTAATGCTTTCAGTGTGAAAATTTGAAATACCAGGTACACTTCAGAGGCCAGAATCTAAATTCATTAATTTATATCTGCATGTAAACATTTATGGCAATGACACTAAGCAATTGTTGTCTCTTTCACAGCACTGAGTGAAAATTTGAAATGCCATACACTTCAAAGGTCAGGATCTAAATTCAGAACTTTATATATGCATGTGCTAACATTGATGGAAATGGGCACTAAGTAGTTTGTAGTGTTCTTTCACAATTGATCTCTAAACAGGGAAGAGGGTACTCACAGTGTTTAACAATTACAGATTCTTAACTAAAAGTTCTTCTAAACACCTCCTGAAACATGTTAAGTGTAAAAAACCACTAACAATGCTATGATTGTTTTTTAAATCTTAAAAAAAAATTTGTTCATGCTGTGCAATAAACCATATTTACTATAAATGAAGTTGAATTGAATTAAGAACAAAAAGCTATTTATATAGTCTTTAATGTTGGCAGCATATACTTTTTCAGAACTAAATTTTAAACTACAGCTGTACATTAGTAAATGTGATCAGGTTTTTTTTTTTTCCATGTCTATGGAAATCTCACATTCATTCAAAAATTTTGGTTGATCTGAGATTATTTTGACAATTTTGAAATCTGTTTCTATATTTAGTCGATAGGCTAAATATAGTGTGAGATTTGAGCCTGAAACAAGTCTCATGCTTGCAAACCACTGTTGAGTTGTCAGAAAACAAGTTTTAACCGTCATTTAATGGTAAAAGCATTCAAAATATGAGGTGAAAGCCTCCAAAATCTCACTTATCATGTAAAAGCGACATAAATATTGACTTTCCAATTGGATAGGAACATTCTATTTCAATTTGTAATGTTTTTTGTCAATTTGATGACAACTTTCTTTTTTCATTTACATTGATTTATGTTGTAAATTTGTATGCTAATATTTAAAAATAAAATAATACTTAATTTTTTTAAAGAGAAAATCTAGATTTGTTTAAGTTTATTTCATTGCATTATTTAACACTTATTATTAATTACCCTAGAGTGGCATCCACCAAAAAACAAAATTCAATGTAAGGAAAAACTCTTTAGCTTGAATTTGACGTTCAAATGACATGTAGCTGGCATAACTACATTTATTGTATGTAGATGTTTTTTCAAGCATATTTAAAATAGGTTTAAAACAGATTTAAAAAAATGATTTGATATCTTTGTTTTACATTCATACAAGACAAAACAATTATAATAACAAACCTATTTCATGATAACAAAACTATTTCATGGACAGTGTTAGTTTAGGGCTTTTTAGGCATCAATTCATCGATTCAACCTCCTTTACATTTAGGTGATTGTAAAGAAATGGAATTTCCATTTTGCTTTTCCTTTATCAAAATGGGTATTGCTCGGTTTTTTTTTTTTAAATTGAATCATCTTTTAAATTTTTTTAAAATGTTCTTGTTGGAATCAAGGTTAAAATCATGGAGGACAACTCTAGCTACTCATGTTGATTTTTTATATTTACATATGGATCTCCATGACATTTTTTAATTGTTCTTAATTGGTTTTGTTTAAAATTTAGATATTTAGTGTAGTTTTCGCTGCTTAGTGAGGGCTTCTGAGTTTCAAATCGACAATTTAGCCTCCTTCTCCATTTGGATCATTGTAAGTATTATGAATTTTAATTTTTCTTTTCTTTTATCAATTGGGTATAGATTTTTTTTTTAAATACTATAAACATGAACGTTTTTATTTGGATTCTCATTTTCTTTCTGTGTTTTAGTTGATGGTGAGGTTTCACTTATTTATTTTGTTCTGTAACATGGGCCATCATGGAAGTTTTAAATTGCGATTTATTTTGAAATCTAGGTTTTCCTTGCAGCTTAGATGATGTGATCAAAATTTTCAGATTGCATGGAGATTTCAATTTAATTGTATGGTTCTAATTGTAATTTTGGGTTTGAGTTAAGATGCTTATATTTAATTTTAAAGTTAGAATTTCATGGGTATAGTGATTTTAGCTACTCCCATTGATTTTATTTTGCAGTATGGGTTCTCATGGGAGTTATTAAGTCTCTCCAGTCTCTTTATGATTTTCTTTCCATGCGCATGAGAAATATGAATGCACAATGATTGGACTTGTTACTTGGTAACCATTTTCATCACTGATCTCTCATGACAAGACTAAAATTTTCTTTATAACCAACACCAACAAAAGGTTATCATGTCTTTGTCTCTCTTCTTCATGGTTTTTTCCAAGTTCTTATTTGTATTTTTCAACTATTTTAAGTATTTAGTCATGAATAGTTGTGTTTGTTAATATGTAATGTTGAAGTTTTAATTCAATATTAAAATGATGTTTCGTGAATATGATATTGAATTTCTTAAGAAGAGAATTAAACACTCATCTCAAATAATTATGTTCAATAATTCTTTCAAGATTATCTCATGTAAAAGATGGTCAAGTAGAACTATTAAATTGGATGTTGTTGTTCTTGAATTTCATTACAAATCAAACCTTCCAAAATATATACTTAAATAAATAAGGATAAAGGAAAAATTTGTTATGGTTAACTTGTTTTTTGTTTTAATAAAATTAAATATTTTGATTTTATGAACATAAATTGGAAAGATTTTGTATATGGTTTAGAATTGTTGATTTACTTTCTTATTCTTTTAAATGTTTCTATTTCCTAACTTTATTGACTAAAAAAGTTTGCTAGGTAAACACAAGAAAATATGTTGCAAATCTTATCAAATTGTATATTAATATAAAATATGTGTTAAATTTACTATTCCATATAAAAGTAAGTTTCTAAATTAATATTTAAAATTAAAAAATATTGAAAATCTTAATACAAAAATAATGGTTGATGAAACAAAAAAATCAAATAAAAAGAGATTTGATGAAACAAAAAAATCAAATCAAAGAAATTTAATAAAACAAAAAGAACAAATAAATAAATAAATAATATTTTGATTGCAAAGAGAAATCAAAAAAGAAAATGATAAGCTATTTTATATAAATTAATATTTAATATATGTATGCTAGTTTCTATAATTTTAGAAATTAAAATTTAATTTAATTTTAGAATGAAATTTAAGTTTTGCAAACATATTAAAGAGATTTAAATAAAAAACTTTCCTATGTAAATCATTTTATGATTTTTTTAAATGCATTTTTTATTTTATTTTATAATTATATTAAAAGAAAAAAAAGAATAGGAATTTTGATTTTATAGATACATTTTAGTTCATAATTTATTCTATAATTAGTAATTGTTGAATTATTTTTAAATGAATATTTTTTATTTTTTTTTGTATTAGATAATTAGTATAATTTAATTGATTATGTTAAAAACTAGATAACAAATATTAATATTTTTAGATAATAGTGATGTTGGTTTTTTTTTAATTTATTTTAAAACAGTTTTTAAGTTGTTTTATTCACAACTTTCTTTAGATTTTCTTACCAATAGTGCGAATCAAATGCCCCGATCAAAAGCCTATCGAAACAATAATTAAAGAGTCAATTTAAATAGAAGATCAAAAACAAAATTAAGAATCCAATAGTGCGACCAAAAACTCTAATTCTCATTTTTGCTTACCGCATAAGCTTTTCTATACAATAAATACTAACACGTTGAATAATTTTTGTCTTATGTGGTGATTTCTTTAATGGCTTCGATGGTAGATCAAAATCAATGGGTAGGAGGAAAAGAAATTGTGATTTTAGAGGCCACAAGATTGAACTTGTGTCGGTGCAATTAAATGAAGTTAGAGTGCAAGGCCGTCATTTCGAAGAGTAGGTGGAGGTTTGAAACATAGGCGGCATGATGTCAGAGGAAGAAGCCAAACTAAGGGCGGAATTGGCGCAAGAGATTGAGAAGACGTTGCTACTTGAGATCGAACAACAAATCTCGACTCTAACCCACCGTCTCCAGGGGCTTCATCAACAAACTAAATTGGACATTATTGTGAAGAAGCCGGGTTTAACAAAAAGTGTTTTGCCGAAACATAATAATGGTGGCGTCAAACAGAAAAAGAAATTCCAGTGGGAGAGTAGTCTAAGGTTGAGTTCATGTGAGAGTATATCATTTGGGAGACGTCCTTGGAATAGCGACCTCTTAACTCCCACATATTCTAGTAGCACAACACTTAGTAAGGGAAAGGAAAATTGTAGGTGTGCAGAAAGGCGAAAGAACAGGTTATTGGGTGTTGTTGTTTGTTAGAATGAAAGCTCTAACCAGAGCTTGTGTGCAACTAAGCTGTTGAAAAGAAACTAAATGTAGAGCATAGGTTTTTATTGTGTAGATAAAAATTTAAATCTTGAAAGAGGCATTCAACTCATGGAATTTTATGTTAGGATTTTTGGTGTTTTATTGTTAGTTTTTATTGTAATTATGATATTTAAAGGTGGGTTTCTAAATTATAATTTTTATTTCTTACTCTAATTTTTTAGAGCAATTGTTCAAAAAGAGTTAATATTGGTCTTATGTTGATGTTCCTAAAATAGTGGTTGTAATATTTGATGGTGAATTTTTAAATTAAGACTATTTTTTATTGTAGATTTCTACTATTTCATATTATGATTTATAAAGAACTTGTAAATTGATATCATGTTGATACTCTTATAAATGAAATACTTGTACATGAATTGAAATTAAAATATAATAAAAAATACTCTTAAGAGATATTTATGTGTAATAGTAAATTTAGAATACTTTTTAAGTTAAAATGTGTCACATTTAACTAAAACAAATATTGTTAAATATGCAGTTTTATCATTTTCTTAAAAAGAGTGTTTATTTGTAGTAGTGAATGTAGTTTTAGACTACCTTAATCAATAAATATAATAATAAAAAATGAAATTATAAATTATATATTATATATTATAAACATTATATATTATAAATTATAAATTCAAAATAGAATACTAAATTAAATCAATTATAAAATATAAAAAATGATAAAAATATTTAAATAACACTCATGCTTTTTAGTAATTCCTTAAACACATTCATTATCTTCAATTTCATAATCATTAATTTTCATCATTCTCGAGTCACCTATTTTCATCATGTTTTCTTAGTGCAATAGTGCCTCGATAATGATATCTCTCGGCATATTATATACATATTAATATTTAATATATGTATGCTAGTTGTTTAATCCAACTACATGCAACTAGAATTTGCAGCCCATGACATCCATATGCACCCATGCACAAACACATACTATCTAAGATATTAACATAAATATAATTTTCTAACGGTATAATCCTTGAACCTCCTTTAGGTACAAGTGCTAGTATATCTACAATTCATGATGATTCTCCTTTGTAGGTGACTCCACTTAGGAACAATATAAATTTAATGTAAGCATTATGTTCTTTTCCTAGTGACAAATACAACATGTTTCAATCCCACAAGAACATTTAATCCTATAGGTCTTATAGTTGAGAAGGATATCTTTGAGATCTTTGGTTGAAGGGATGATGTATCTATCAATCAAAAAAGGTTTGAAGGTGCAATTAAGGCCTTGCGCTTGCATAGGATTTTGTAGATCATATGAGAGATTCCTTAAACATAGGGGATAGTGGCAACATAAGTAGTATAAGAGTCGCATGTCTTTAAGATCTCAATATTTTGGGTAGGATGGTGATGAGAAGATGCATGGAGGTAGTGGTCAACATAGGTAGATTTTCTACAGGTCCGATGAACCAAAAAATCATTATCTTTTTTTAAGGACATCTAAGAAGGGAAGTTGGTTTCGGTTTCTAACTCTTTGGTCAACTTAATGCAATCAAAAATGTTGTTTAAGTGAGGGTGGAATTTTTATAACTAGTCATGGTCATGAGGCTAGCATATGATAGTTTCACCAACATTGTGCTTCCACCTGGATCTAGGCCTAACAGGTAAGGAGTGGAGGATTGGAGCTTTGAAATGCTCAATATATAGGTTAGCCACAATAAGAGATAAAGGGGATCCCATGGAAACCCCATCAGATTCCTCATAAACAATGCCTTGGAATGTAAAGAAAGTGGATCTAAGGCACAAATCAACAAGAGAAGCAATATCATCATTGCTTTTGTGCCCAATTAATTCAATACTAAATTATTATGACTTTAGTAAATAAGGATACCACATTGAAGTTGACTAGGATATCATATTTTTCTACATTTCTATCTTTGATAAGATCAACATAATGGGAAATAATCCTTAGTAAAGGAATTGACTTCCCAATAAGAGGAGAGATAACCTTAGCTAGGTGGGAGACAAGATTGTAGGTGGGGGAATATTTGATGTTGATGATTGGTCTAAGAGGGATGCTCTTTTTTTAATTTTTGGTGCACCATAAATGCAAAGGGTGATTTGTTTATCAAGGATAAGTTGCTTATTGGTACAATAATCAAATGACGACTGGGCGATGACACAATTTTTTTTATCATTTTGGCAATGGGATGAAGAGGTAAGATTCTACAACTTTTTCTATTGATTAGGTGATCAAGTAGTTTGGATAAGTAGTCCTTTGTCAACTTTCACAATGACAATATCTTTGTTTCTTACTAGTCTTTTTAAGGTGACAAACTCATTGTTAGGAATGTTCCCCTCAAGGGTTTAGCATATTGAAGAGTGACTACACAATCTTATCTTATCTCCTCGACCAAGCCATTAGGAAGAAATCTAACAACATTTTTAATTTCAATCAAGAAATCTAATTTAGGAATAGAAGATAGGGTGATTGGAAAACCAAAGCCTTGTTTTAAAAATTGAATGCAAGAGGTTCAAGCTAATTGTTAGAAAGATTGATGTAGTGTTCCACCCCTCTACTAGTTTGATTTCACTGAGTGTGGAGGTCTGATTTTTGGTTCTATGTTTTTTCTTTTGTTTTTGAGTTTGTTGCAATGATGCCAAATAGTACCACAATTGCATGCATATATATAAAGTAATTTCAAAGTACCAAGCAACTGAAATTTATTTCTGATTTACATTACATTACTAGAAACCAAATGATGCTTCCAATTCTTGATAAGTTACATACATACATCAGATTGATCTTAGGTAGAAATATTTTACATCACATACCATCTATATATATTTTGTTATCATATAGCTAGGTGAATAGTGTCTGCTATAGTGAAAACCCACAATGATGCATTCACCTCTCCTGCAAGATGAAGTTCTCCAATCTAAATCTGATTGGGAAAGACTCTACTGGTAAGGGCGCCCCTTTTTGATGAAATTGCAGCCCACTAAGAGGGGTGTTTTTAGTCCTCTTGCTCAAACCCTCATGAAGAGAGGATGGTTGGGCTATAAATGGAGAAAATCAGTCCAAAAAACACCAAATCTATATGCAGCCTTCCTTGCAAAATAAATGAGGTTTGAAGTTGCTCATAAACTGATAAATTTGCTCAAAGTCAACATCTAATCAGCTCCTTGAATCACCAAAATGTAACCAAATTTGAATAACAACTTTAAAGTGGTAAGAAGAATAATTTTAATGGAAATGACATTGGGCGGGAGAGGGAGCGGGCTTGCGAGTTTGAATTCGCAGGATGGTGAAGGAGACGCTGGTGGTGGTGAAGACTCAGACAAGGATGAAGATGGGGTCGAAAGGTTGGGTGGGAGCTGTTGGGATTTCTCCGGTATTGCTATTGGGGTTCCTTTTTCTTGGAGCATTGGTGGTGGCTTCTCTTGCTTCCTGTTCTTGGTTATGGGCTTCTTTCTGGTCCATGCTTCTGTGTTGTGGCCTGCTTTGTGGCTTCTCTTGGATTCTCGAGGAGTTGCTCCTTTTGTTTTCTCTTTGGAGGATTCTCTCCCTGGGGCTGTCCTTTCCCGCTAGTTTGTGGTTTTCAACTGGTTGTTGGGCTTTCATGCTTATCTCTTTGGTTTGGAACCAATTTTGGGTCTTTGGCCCCTTTTGTGGTGTGGCTTGGCTGCTCGGGTTGGGAATCTTTCCTTTCTATGTCTTGTGGGATGTGGTTTGAGTTTTCTTTGGTGTGTTCAGAGGTTTGATGTTATGAGAGCAGATATTTCCTATCTTCTTCTTTTCGTTGTTCTCCCCCCTTGTTTGTTATTGTTCTTTTTTAACTGTTGGGGGATGGTGTTTCAGCTTGAACTCTTTGTGGGTATGGTTTCTTGGCTCTCCTTCTAGGAGCTCTTTCTCTGGCTTTGGGTTGTCTTTTTGCCTTTTGGTGCTTTGCCATCTTCTTTCCTAGGCTTGTGCTGGGTGTGCCTCAAGTGGTTGCTCTTCAATGTTTCATTTTCTATGGGGGATGATGTGGAGTGGTTTTCTTCCCTCCCTACTGATGGAAGTGTGTTTCTAGAAGGAAACAAAAGATTCTCATTGTTCCTTTGTTGTGACTTGGATTTAGTGGCTGGGTGGATTTCCTTGTATTACTTTAAGACCCAATATTTTACTAAGTTGTTGGTTGTCTCTACAGTTTTTGTGGATTCAATCTTGTGTGTTGTGACGGTGCTCGTTCAACATTTTTCTATGGTGCTTCTCTTGTTGGCGCTCTTGGTTTCTCTGGAGGTGAGGTGACTTGGTGGTTCTCAAAGGTTATTTTGAAGATCTAGATGCTTTTGCTACTGGTGTTGGCTTGGCTCATTCTTATTGTTGTTGTCTTAGTTTTCTCTCTAAATACTGGGTCTTGTTTTGAGGTGGAGTCCTCTCCTATTGCGGGTGAGGTGTATTCTGGAGCTGAAGGCTCTCTCCTACATCTCCCATTGAGGTGGAGGCCATTCCTATTTAGGTGGAATGTTATTTTGCAGGTGTTGTGTGGCTATTGTGGCAAGGATGAACTGGGTTCTTTCTCCTATAGAGGTGGAGAGGGTGAGTTTTTGGGCTCTGTTTTTGTTGTCCTTGTGGTTGGTTGTGATTTTGTTGTTTTTACCAGTAGTTTGAAGAGTATGATTTTCCTGAAGGACTAGTGTGTTGTTTTCGGGCTATTATAGACAATTACTTATGGGTTTTAGGTCCCCGTTAAAACCTGGTTAGTTCTTTTTTGTAAGTGGGTTTCATGTTCCCGCTCTAACCTGGGTTGGGTCCAAGTTCCCGTGTAATACTTGGCTTTGTGGGGTTTAAGGTTCATGTCAAAACCTTTTGTTTTGTGTAGATATGGGTTGTATTGTTGATTTATTTTTGATTTGCAACTGGTTTGTTGCTAGTTGTCATTGATGAATCCTTGTGCAACTTGTCCTTCTTTGTGTGGGTTTCAGGTCCCTGTCAAAACCTGTTTGTTAATGGTTTTAGGTCCATTCAAAACCTATTTTCCCCCTAATCAAAACTTTAAAGTGGTCTTTCACACCCTTAAGTAGCTCCACCATGAAGAACCACGTCCCCCAAGGCTCATAATAAGGGAAAAAATTAGGAAACGCTTACTTCCTTCTTCCACCAAGTCAAGCTCAACAAAGCTCCAACATGCCAAATGAAGAATATCTAATGCTCCAAGATGGGTCAAACTTTTCCTCAAGTGATTATATCTTTTTCATTGAAAACACTATTCATTAAAGTGAACACTATTTATTTGAAGTTATAACATTTTCACTTTATAAATGAATAGTGGCAAATAAAAATAAAGTGACCCCCTCATTTAAAAGACACATGGTCCCTAGGCCAAAAAGGGTGAAATAAAAGATAATAACATAATTTAATCACATGCATCATGCCAAACGCCTTAATTCATCCTGCCACTGAACTTTGGAGGTCAACACTACAATTTGAGGACCATGTGACTATCATAAGGGACCCTCTATCCAGAACCATTAGCCTACGAGGGTCGACATGATAGGATAATCCACTGATTACAAATGTTTAGCTAGAAGGGGACATTACAATTGAGAAGTGTATCTTCCCAATCATGAATAAATTTAGAAGAAAACTCATAACTATGACAAGTAAGGTTCAGATTACCAAGCTTACCAACCAAGGGGGATATCGAAAAAGGAATAAAAGGAGAGATAGGAGGTAATTGGTGGGGAATTTTGTGATGGGGTTAGACTTGTTCAACCTTGCAAGCACCTTTTTCTTTCTTTGTTTGGCCTCACCCAACATTGGCATTCTCTACTTGCATCTTAGGTGGTACAAAAAAGACCTTTCATTATCCTAGATTACATCTTCTCCCTCAAGTATGCTCTAAGTAACTTGGCTCACACACACACTATAGAACTATAAGCATGCGGATCCTCAAATATCCTTGTGCCCTTGGCACTCCAACTTCAATTCATCTTCCAATCTCCCTTGCTCCTTGGACATTGTCCTAACATCGACTCAAAGACCTACCTAACCTCACCCCTATTATGTAGGCTCCCTTCTTCACTATCCCACCAAGAGTCCCATAACTCTCAGCCTAGTATGATTTTCCAAGTTCATACCTTCCACTTTAGCTCCTCAATCTTGGTTCATTGCACACTCTGATTATATACCAACTCTCAACAAACATTCTCATTGAATTTGGTCCAACATATGGCATCCCAACCCAAGCACCAACTTCTCTTCATTGACCCACTTCATGTGTTCATAATATCCCTTGATATACTTTTGCTTCTTGTCATCTTGGTAATACTTCCAAACTCCCTAGGTTTTCCAATGCACTTCCTTGAAGGCATCCCTCAACAATACATCCTTCACACTTAGTTAGCCAACCTCCTTTTGTTGCACCACTTTGATTGTATAATACCATGCCACTAAAACTCCTTGATTCAAACCCCATGTGCATCAACTCAAACCTAAATCACCCCCAACATACTTTGGCTAACTCACCTCTTAAGTTCGATGAACTTATACCCCTTTGTGGACTCACCTACTTAACTCATCCTCCAAACTCCTAAAGTCTAGCACTACCATTCCCTATGACATGCTTCCATTGTCCAAGCCCCTTGGACTATTCCATCTTTGGATATTGACCTCATGACATATTAGTCCCTTACCCTATCCCTTTGACTCACCAATCTAACATGCCACATTGCCACATTACTTATCATGTGTCCTTGACACTCTATTATGTAGAATGCATTCATTTGGATATAGGAAAGGTACTCCTCTTCTCTTGACTTCCACTTACTTTGTGTCCTGGCCATGTGTTCCAAACGTCTACCCCATTGCCACACTTATCTCTTGCCTCCCATGTCCCTACCATGATCTCCCACTATATGGCCCTCCCATGTGGTTTGACTCCTTGATGATCCAATCCCCTAGCTTGCCCCTTGGATTCTATCGACCAACTTGCCATCCTACCACTTTATTCCTAGGTTCCCTTGGTGCTATCCTCATGTAGACCATTTCCACATAAGCAAGGTACTTCTTCCTTCCCCCAACTTCCTTGCTCTATGAATTGACCATACTACTCCATGCATTTGACCCAACAACCACAATTGCATCGCATAGCCTTACCATGATCCCTTACAATATAACCTTGCTATGCAACTCGGCTCCACGGTCTCTTACCATGTACTTTACTAGCTCCTCAAACCAATGAACCTATCATTGTCCTACACCCTAAACCTCTCTCCCCATTACAAGGATACACCAACCCCCCTATAGACTCCTTTCCACCTTCTTGGACTACCATTGCACCATCGACATAGCCTTCATGGTCCAACCATGTCTATACCTTATGTCCCCTTTCATAGGCTCTTTGCACTCCTTGAGCCTTTCCACTTATCACCCCTAGGATACTAGACTTCCATGGGGTAAGTGCACCAAGATGGTCACACTTTTGTGGCCACAAAAGTGAAAAATGAGCCAAAACGCATTCGCGTTATAACGCGAACGCGTTTTGGCTTTTTAAAAGCAAAAAAAAAAGTGAACATTCGTCATTTGTTTTTTACTGGTTTTCATTTCTGCCCGCGGCCAAAAACCCTGCACTACGCGCTCGCGTTGTTGAGGAGGTGACTTCTTCACATTTGATCAACTTGAGTTCAATTTTCTTCACAAATATGGCACCCCGACGACGAAGAGATGCAAGAGGTAAGTTTTGTTTGGTATTTGTAATGAATTTTTTTGTTTTAAATTGATTTTGTTTGTTTTAGTTTAGAAATGAATGATTTTTTTTAATTTGTAGGAAATCCTCAACAAGAGGAGGAAAATCCTCAACCAAATCAACCTCAACAAAATCAACCTCAACAACAAAATCAACCTGCCCCACCATTCTCTCAATACCCTCCTGGCACTCAAGAAAATTTGAGGAGTGAAATTGAAAACAATAAAAAAGAAGTTGAGGATCTTATTAGTAGGTTGAGTGATCAAAATTCTTCAACCATAGAAAGGATACATCTAGCAGATTCATTGAAGGATTTGTTAAAAAATGTGGATGCAATTACCCAACAAATATCTGGATGGCAAAATAGGAGGCAAACATCAAGGGCATATTATGCAGATAAATTATCATATAAACAAGTTAAAGATTTAAAGATTACTAAAGGAGATTTGTGCTCTCTATTCACTGACCCTAGAACAAATCAAAATCTCACCCTCAATGCAAAGAGGTTTCCTATCCATTGGTGCCACCACCTAGAGATTAGGAACCGTTTTTATGACAGATGGTATATGGTCTTTGATTACCCACCGTGCAATAACTGTGAAGTCCCCCAATATTTTCTTAGGAAATTATATTGTGAGTTTGTATTGAACCAAATCCCGAATTATTTTGATATGAAGGAGTTTCAGGGGAGAGGTGGGGGGTCAGCACAGGATAGGCCTGGTGCACAGCCGGATCCTACACGACAGGGGAGACGACCTCTCGCTAGGCCGCCTCGTGAGCAGATTGCGATGCCGGTAGTTGCAAAGGAGAGTGCTGATGTAGAGACTTTGCAGGCGATCACATCCTTGACTGAGTGTCATCCACCACACTAGCCCCATTGTACAGCGCAATCCAGGGGAGTCTTCAGGTGGTGGCCTTCGAGGCCATGTGTGTCGATCTTGCGGAGCCACTTGTTCGTATGACCCTCACAGAGCCCTCGAGGTGGTGTTACGATCCATACTTTACGCAGCCCGATCCAGATGCATCTACAGGATGGAGAGGGAAGGGCCGACATTCCGATGATGCATATGGTATTGACAAATGTAAAATTGAACATGTTCATTGAATTTAGTTTATTAAATTTTAATTATCAAATGTAAGATTAACTAATTTTAGTTTTATTATTTTAATAAAATTGTAGGTCACATTGTTGACCCCGGGTACACCAAATAATCTACTCTATTTATGCAAAGTGATACCTATTAGTGGGGTATGTAAAGTTAGTAAACAATTATAAATTGATTACATATGTTAATAGCATTTTTACAAATGGTATTTTAATATGTGATTTTGGATGTTGAATGGTGTTGTTGAGGCTCTAAGGAAACACCTCTGAGTGCAAGTAGATTTGATCAAACTTTCAATGAGGTAATATAGAATAAATAGAACTTAAAGTTAATGAATTCTAAGCTTAATCTAAATTTGTGTATATATAGTCATAAGAGTATATGGGTTCACTAGGTTATTATTTGAAATCTTTTAAGAATGGTCCTACCATGATTGTTTGTCTTAGAATTCCTACACTAGCAAGCTATATATAATAAAAATTTAACATGGAACCGACAAAGGTAGAGCTACATTCTACTCCATCCTATATAATTTTTTGTGATGTCAACGTAACCAAGAATAAGATGATGGATGTCCTACATGATGTCAATGTAACCAAAAATAAAATTTCTATCCTCGACCCTATCTATCAGCCAAGACTCCTTCAATATCTCCTAGACGCTTGGAGATGCTTAAGACTAGGTCAAAATACCCTATATTCTCTTCATTTGTTGCATAGCTCATCAAGTTTCCCTATATGTTCTCTAACTAATCATGATTGCATGGAAAGAAGCTATAATTACTCATTAAACTCTCAACTATTGGAGCCTCCTCAAACTTTCCCATAGGACACGGAAAATGCTTAGAAATGATTAAATTCCCTAATAGGGTGTGGGAGGATACCAGGAAAACATTTGACACTAATTTGATCCATTGAATTCTTCTTCATTCTTATATATTCCTCAAATATACCTTGCAATACCCCCTATCATACCTAAATCTACTACATTCATGTCCTTTGTTAGCTAGCAAGCATGTAGGTGATATAGTATGGTCCATGAATTTTTATGTCTTTTTCATTTTTCTATACACCTTTATCTCACTAATACGCCCTCACATAAAAAGAAAAGAAAAACATTACTTTTTCTCATCTAAGGCCCTAAGGTTTTAAACCCTTAGATGCAAGGATTCAAAGGTATCAACCATGTGGTACAAAAGACTAAATCCTAAAGATGATTTGTAGCAATGAAAGAGTTTGGAAAGGTAGAGAGAGCTACACTGGTGACTCAAGAGAAACTTCAGCTTTCAAAACAAAGCCAATTAGGCTAGCGTACATGTGGATCAGACAACATTTGGTGGAAGAGGAAGAAAGATGACTAGAACTCGAGGCCCACCTACACCGGATTTTGATATTCAACCATGAGAGCAAAAGAGAGAGTTGATATCATGAATAAAATATTAAGCAATCATTCTTCCTGTTCCAATGGATAAGGAGATGATTACTTTGCTTCATTTTCATTTGCTTAACCACATCATGGCATGGGAACCAAGAAGACCAAGGATGTTGAGTTTTATGTGGAGGTAATGGATGTGGTCCAAACTTTAAGAGGGGCAAGAAGGTCAATGTATGATATTGATGAATGATAGAAGAGGGGTTGGTCAGACAAACCGAGGGCACCTAGTCATGAGTAGGGACCTATAGGTTAGATTGGTGAAGCAAAGCACCAAGGAGGTCTTACAAGGAAAGGCCTAGAGTAGGTACATACAAGGAAAGGCTCCTACCTGCCTGCTCCTCTTCCTCTATTTGAACCTCCTTGAGGTCCTCTACCCCGATTATGTCCACCTCTTGTAGATGTTTCACCTCCATGCTCTATGAGTTTTGACTCTCCTTGGTTTCTTTGGTCATTGCCTCTACCTTGGTAGCCACCATGCTGTCCTCTTTGATCTCTTCCTTTGCCTTTGCCCTTAGAAGTCTGATCTTGCTTCCTCTTACTCCTCTCTTCAATCTTTAATGCCTATTGATAACATTGGTGCACTGTTTTGGGGCTTAAGAGAACCATCTCCTCTTGAATGTTCCACTTGAAACCATTGAGATACCTTGCCACCTTGATACTTTCATCCTTTGTGACATTAGACCTCATGCAAAGTCTTTGAAACTCCTCAGTATAGGAACTCATCTCCTGATCTCTTTGCCTCAAACTCTGTCTCCTCTTATGCAACTCAATTTCATAGTCTTTAGGTAGGTATGCTTCTTTCACCTTGGCAACCATTCCCTTCCAAGTAGAGATAGGTTGCTTGCCTTCCTTCTCCCTCTCTATCTAAATGAATTTCCACCAAGTTAAGGTAGAACCCTTAGTCTTGATTTAGCCACCTTACTCAGGCTTCAGTTGACTCCATCACACTCCAAAATGGCTTTTCCATTCCCCCATCCAATCCATAACTAAATCAGCCTCCATCTTTCCAACACCACTCAAACAATGGTAATTCCCTTCAAGTGTTTTTCCACTCAAAGCCTTCAATGCTTTCAAGAAGGATCCTCCTTCAATATAGGGTCAGGTTCGCTAGATTCTATCCTCTTGCAACCTCTTCTTCTTTTGCATATTCTTCCATCAAACCGCATAACATTCAAGGCTTGCTCAAGTTGGTCTAACTTTTCTCTCCAATACTTCCTATTGTCTTCGCTTCATTTCTTCAACCCTCTTTGGCCAACTCCTGATTTGTCACCTATGATGCTAGAACCACTAGACTCTTTCTTCCTCGACATACAAGATCAATCCCAAATCTTTTGCTTGCTCTGATACCAATCTGATAGGGAGAGGGGTTGGAGGAATCAATCACTGATTCCTGCTCTAGGCCTTTCCTTGTAAGACCTCCTTGGTGCTTTGCTTCACTAATCTAACCTATAGGTCCCTACTCATGACTAGGTTCCCCTGGTTTGTCTGACCAATCCCTCTTCTATCACAAACTCCAACCACCAAGTCCACCTTGGTTCATTGCCACAACTCTTCCTTAGCCTTTACACTATACTAAAGACCAATCTTCCTCAACACTCCATCAACTCTTGCAGGGGTACTAATAAGTCTTACAAGGCTTCAAACTATCCTCCAAAGGTGT